>OX457031.1:64137521-64334604 GCA_949752745.1 Protula sp. h YS-2021 | reverse complement strand
AGAGAGAGAGAGAGAGAGAGAGGAGAGAGAAAGAGAGAGAAAGAGA
Source organism: Protula sp. h YS-2021 (assembly GCA_949752745.1). NCBI lineage: Eukaryota > Metazoa > Annelida > Polychaeta > Sabellida > Serpulidae > Protula > Protula sp. h YS-2021. The sequence goes on along the minus strand of OX457031.1, from coordinate 64,334,558 downwards.
GAGATAGTGAGAGAGAGAAAGAGAGAGAGAGAGAGAGAAAGACAGACAGAAAAAGAGGGAGAGTGAGGGTGAGAGAGAGCCAGAGTAAGGTAGCCAAAGAGGGAGGAACGGGGAGAGGAAGGGAGAACGGATGGAGGAGGGGAAGGAGGAACAAGAGAAATAAAAACCGAGAAGGAGAAAGAGAAAAAGAGAGTTTGTGTAAAGGGGCAAATATGTATTTCGAAAACCTAAAATCAGCGGGGTAAAAAAGAAAAAAAATGTTGTTCTGCAAAGGGGGAGGCCGCCTATGTATGGTTTAGACATCCCCCACTCCTCTCCCCCACTCCCCTGCAGCCACTCCACCTCCCTCCACTCCAACCTCCCCCACTCCCTCAATTTGTTGCAGACGAGAAACTGACACTTCCTGTAATCGAATCATCTGCTTTCCCGGGATAATCAACTTAATTGAGCGATAATAGAAGACCCTGGGAAAAAACTTTCCAGACGAATAAAGCTTATTTTTTATGGCGCACTGTCATACACACCCTTTTTTTGTTAATTAAGAGAAGTTGGCTTTTTGCATGAAAACCACATGAGAGAGTTGTCAGTTTTAATTATGGATAAACAATACTTTATGTATTTATCACATACTAAAACCTACACAGAATTAATTTATATAGGAAACAAAATAAAATGCACTTTTTAGACCTCTCTCTCTTCTCCCGCACAGAAAATGTGTGACGTTATCTCTTTATTAGATAATGTCTCCCCGCCTGCCTCCTCCTCCCCTTTCCCCCTCCCCGGTTCCTCTGTACTTTCTTTTCTTCTTTTTTGGTTGGAAGAGGGAGAGGAGGAGAGGGGGAGGGGGAGGGGAGGGGGGAGGGTTTCTCCTCCGTTCTCCTCCCTCACAGGTTTCATAGTGCATTCTTAACACAACAACAACAACAACAACAACAACAACAACAACAACAACAACAACAACAACAACAACAACAACAACAACAACAACAACAACAACAACAACAACAACAACAACAACAACGACAACGACAACGACAACAACACTAATAATAATAATAATAATAATAATAATAATAATAATAATAATAATAATAATAATAATAATATGCTTCATTTTATTAGTGTGAGAGGTTATGTAAGGGAGACCATTTTTAAGTCCAAGGAAGCAAGAATTAGCCCACATTCTTGGCGGACCTTTGTATTTCATGAAACCCTTTTAATATTATAGAGTTGACAAAGTGTATAAGAAGTGTAGAATTTTTCGTGCTCAATGCGTAAAGAGTTTGGCCACGCGCCTTTGTAAATTAAATTTCAATTTCTTGCTATTTTTTTTAAATATATTTTTTTCTAAAACAGTTTGTGACTGTTTGGTAAACTCGTTGGATAAATATTACACCATTACACGAGTACACTATGAAACAAGATTATATTTAAAAAAAAAACTCCGCTTTTTGTGGGAAATACAACTGGTTGATTGATGGAAAATTACCTCCCCCCTCCCCCGCCCCCACCCCTCCGGCAATGCACGCGGACCGCGTCTCACCCCCAAAATTACCCACCCCTTCCCTCTTTCCCTATTTTGTTTTGCGACACGGATGGTGACATATATGAATCCAAGTGTCTCCTCCCCCTTCCAAATAAACATACTGTTTATTTTATTTATGTATTTTAATTTTCTGCAGTTGCAGCTCCGAGAGAGTATTGTGAGGGCGAATCATTTGAAGCTGAATGTCACTCAGATGAGGACATCATGATGAGCAGTGCTCTGTACGGGCGCATGGAGGTGGGCGGCTGTATCACCGAAGGCCACGGGCAAGTAGGGTGCAGTCTGGATGTGATGTCAATCCTCGACGCCAAATGCTCTGGTCGGTATTTCTCAAGTCCCAGCAAACATTAAGACGTCAGAATGACGTCGGGTCGGCGTCGTGACCCGACGTTTCCGACGTCGGACTGACGTGCCGGTTTTGGTTGTATATGCAATGGAACCGACGTCGGGTTTTCAACGTCAGAATGACTTCGGGTTCCGACCTAAATCCGACGTCGGAATTAAGTCGGTTTTAGGTTGTGTATGAAATTGGAACCGACGTCGGATCCCGACCTGAAACTGACTAGAGTTATATAATTAATAGATAATTAATTATCCAACTGCTGTTGTGAAATACATACGAAAGCATTTTCTATGTAAATTTTTACAATCTAGGAAGAAAAATACCGACGTGCCATCAAAATTCTAAAATTTTCATGTAAAAATTACGTTTTTTCTTCCTCTTTTTCAAAATGACTTCCATTTCCGGTGAGCGATAATACTGTTCATCGCTTTTTGGTCGTTTTTGCAACGTCGGAATGACGTCAGAAAACCGACGTCGCCCCGACGTTGGAATAAAGTCAGGTTTTAGGGTAATAGGTCAGAATATGGCTGTGAAGTCGTCGCGACCAAAATACAACCTTTTTCAATCAAAAACGACGTCGGTTTTTTGCTGGGGTTTGTCTTGTTGCCAATAGAACTTATGCAACTGGTTGAAAAAAAAGAACTTTGCTAGAGAGGCTTTTATTCATGATAATAGTATCACTAGTTTTTTTTCCAACGGATCTCTGGAGTAACTTGTTGCTTTTGAAAACTTGAAAGTGTTGCTTAAAGTTACTTAAAATACAAGAATATTTTAAGTGCTATTTTTTTTGGACCTGTCTGCACATAAGGGTGCAATATATCAAACTAGAAGCTAAAAAATACAAAAATAGAAATGGGAACTGAAGGGGAGCGGGGGAAGGGGTGTGTGGGGGTGTGGAGCTGTGGGGCATCGGAGCCAATCAAAAATTCCGCGGTGATTTTACTTCCGCTGTTCTTAGATGGAAATGGGAGTGAATTAGAACGGGACCGTCACAAAATGGTCCTATTTCGGGCCTGGTTTTAATGACGTGATTATTCTGTATATACCCCTACCCCCTCCCCCCTCCCTCCCCTCCCCCCACCCCACCCACCATTCTCACTAGCTACGTCACTGCAGGTCGTCGCCAGTGTTCGGTGAGGGTCAGTAGCGTGTATAATGAGACTGCACCATAGATCCCCCCTCCCCCTCCACTTTCACCATTGACTCTCTACGTCACTGCAGGTCGTCGCCAGTGTTCGGTGAGGGTCAGTAGTGTGTATAATGAGACTGCACCATAGATCCCCCCTCCCCCTCCACTTTCACCATTGACTCTCTACGTCACTGCAGGTCGTCGCCAGTGTTCGGTGAGGGTCAGTAGCGTGTATGACGAGATACCGGAAGCGGCAAGACCCTGCTCCTCCGATCTGAGGAGCTACCTCACCGCCCGCGCGTCTTGTGTCAAAGGTATGGGGCTATTTCAGTCATTAGACGAAATGTCGAATTTGTTATGGCTCAAAAGCGTTTAAAAGTATAGGACCTTCCCTATGGAATCAGTTTCCCGAAAGTATAAAAATGCTGGAACCATTATTGATTTTAGGAAGAAGCTTAAAAGTCATTTTTTTACAAGGGTATTCAATTGTTGATTATCTCAGTATTAGTGATAATTATCCAATTTTTTTTAGGAATGTATAATTCTAGTCACACTTTAGTAATGTTTTAAATCAATTATGACTACTTTTTAAAAACGATCTCTAAGAGCGAAGCCATTTTTTAACAAAACCCTGAGTGTAATTTCAATAAAAGTTACTGAATGACAATTACCTTGCCCCTCCCCCTACCCTTTTAACGAAATTGGCACTCCACACTGACGGCCTCCAAATTCCTTTTCTCCGCGTTTTTTTTTTTTTATGGACACGCACGCTTACAAATATGATACACAGTGCAGCGCCCCCTCCCCCCCCCCCGAGGGCTGGGCGGGGCGGGGGAGTGGCGGGAGGGAGTTTGGAGTACTCTCATATATGTTAGCATGTGTTTGCTCCACATGAAAAAATGTGGAGAAAAGTGTGGAGGGGCTGGGCGAGGGTTTAGACCGAAACTCTTGACCTTATTCACTACCCAGCAAACATTAAGACGCCAAAATGACGTCGGGTAGGCGTCGTGACCCGACGTTTCCGACGTCGGACTGACGTGCCGGTTTTGGTTGTATATGAAATGGAACCGACGTCGGCTCTTTATGGCGGTATATTTGTACAAAAATTTCATGGCGTTCGCACTCCAACATTTATTTTTGTTCGCAATGGTATTTATGTGCAATTAATAGATAAGAAAATATTTAATTCTTTCGCGAGCCAATTTTTAGGTTGTCCAAGTCATTATTAATTTTTGCACGTGATTTTTATTATTTAAAAAATAAATGGCAGAATGAATTTAATTTCGGGCCTATAATTAACTTTTCGCGTTGCAAAATTAAGAAATTAAATTACGTGAAAGAACGCATGGTCAGATAAACGTTCTTTAAAACACAAGACGTTTAACTATGGTGCGGGATAAAATTACGGCGAAATTAAAGAGCGCGAAATAAATTGTAAAAAAATACATGAAATGTAAATGTTGAGCGGCAGAGAAAATTGCCGCGAGGCCATTCAAATGAACGCGAGAAAAAATTAAATATACAACATGTACGTTTTGATTTTTGTACAAATATACCGCCATAGCTTTTCAACGTCAGAATGACGTCGGGTTCCGACCTGAAACTGACGTCGGGTTACCACCTTGAAACGACCAGTCTTAGACACGTCTTACAAAAATAGTCTAGAGTTCTATAATTAATAGATAATTAATCATTCAACTGCTGTTGTGAAATACAGAAGAAAGCATTTTCCTTGTAAATTTTCACACTGTAGGAAGAAAAATACCGACGCGCCATCAAAATTCTAAAATTTTCATGTAAATATTACGTTTTTTCTTCCTCTTTTTCAAAAGGATTTCCATTTCCGGTGAGCGATAATAAATGTTCATCGCTTTTTGGTCAGAATATGGTTGTGAAATGGTTGCGACCAAAATCGAACCTTTTTTTCAACAAAAAAAAAAAAAAAAAAAAAAAAAGACGTCGGTTGTTTGCTGGGTAAAAACAGAACATATCCCAGACAGGGCTATTTTTGTGCCTTTGACATCACAGAATTCGTAGGAAAGCTATGAGTGCGCATTATTTCCTTGTTCATCCTCCACATAAAGAATATATCTTTTTTCTTCCGAAGTCGGCAGACCTCCCATTCAACTTAAATTTAAAATTTCACTGAAATGTTATGAAAAGAAACGAAACGAAAAAAATACAATGCATTCTATTTATATGTGTTTTATAGTTATCGTTTCTCCAAAATGCACCCGAGAAGAACCAATGGTACTGACGGCGGATACTGGGGTACTTTCTAGCCGCGTTACCAAGGAAACAGACTGTGGAATGAAAGAGAAACCATGGCGAATAAAAGTACAAAAGGGGAAGACTATACTATTGATTTTATATGACTTCCTGGCTGGTACGAGAAGTTTCCATGGTGATGTATCACGTGTATGTGAAGTATACGCAACAATACGTGAAAGTCAAGGACAAGAGACCGTTTGTGGTTCCCATTTAAGAGAGAGTACCGTGTACTCGTCGCTGACCAATGAAATTGAAGTAAGGATGTATCCAAAGTCAAGTAACGACGGTGACAATCAACGCTACTTTCTTCTAAAGTATAAAGGTAACGTTTTGTATCATAATATTAGGATAAAGAATACCTTTTAATGTATAGTTACGCAGAGGAAGTGTACATATATAGGAGGGGGAGAGGGGAGGGGAAGGGGGAGGGGGGGGGGGGGAGTTATATCTCCTGCCGTCTAGGCGACACGGACAGAAACAGGGTACGTAATTGGTTTTTAAAGCTTATATCTCGCAAACCATCAGCGAAATCCTTATGATAAGGTCGAATTATTTTGCTGAGAGGAAAAATGTAAACTGTAATCCATAGTGTAAATTTTGTTAAGAATAATGTTTATAAATATGTTTTCTACTTTTTTTTTAAAGCTTTGAAGTCCCCTGGTGCTTTCGAATCCCTTAGGCTGAATGTGTTTTTAATTTTTCAAAGCACTCGGGTGTGGATCCCTGACAGCGCCCTCTAACGGATGGATTCGGCAAACATCGAGCTGGGCGAACTTCGGCTGTAATTACACGGACGTCACGTGGTCAATGACGTGTACGGGAAATGTCTGGCTAGGCGACAACAAAACGTGCCCAGGCCCAAGTGTCAATCCAGGTCAGTCACTGCCATGTGTAGGCCTGAGGTGTAGGCCATGCGTGCCATATGTAGGCCTGAGGTGTAGGCCATGCGTGCCATGTATAGGCCTGAGGTGTAGGCCATGCGTGCCATGTGTAGGCCTGAGGTGTAGGTCATGCGTGCCATGGGTAGTCCTGAGGTGTAGACCATGCGTGCCATGTGTAGGCCTGAGGTGTAGGCCATGCGTGCCATGTGTAGGCCTGAGGTGTAAGCCATGCGTGCCATGTGTAGGCCTGAGGTGTAGGCCACGCGTGCCATGTGTAGACCTGAGGTGTAGGCCACGTTTGTCATGTGTAGGCCTGAGGTATAGGCTATGCGTATCATGTGTAGGCCTGAGGTGTAGGCCATGCGTAACATGTGTCGGCCTGAGATGTATGCCATGCGTACTATGTGTAGGCCTGAGGTGTAGGCCATGCGAATCATGTATAGTCCCTTTTTAAACAGTTTATCTGAGCAAACGATATCTTGCCGCAGCAGCTCTGGAGTCTTCCCTGTCAATGAATATCTAGCGACATGCAATTTTAGGACACACCCTCTCACCACCCCTCCACCCTCTATCCCTAACTGCCACCCCGTTGAGTAATATCCGCGCTTTTGCCTGGAACCCATCGCGGATTCCGCGTCAACACAGCGCGTAAGGCAACTTCAACTACACAGGTTTTCTTACTTTTAACTCGTATACCCCCGACAACATTCCAAACTCTAGCACAGCTTCACTTATTACTTTATAAATTACCATTTTTTCTCCTGTTTCTTTTTTTTCTTCTTCCAGGTGCGTCTCTGAGCTCCAACGGTTTGCCGGAGACGATTCTCACTGGATCGAAATGTGCGTGTATAATTTTTTACATTACTTTTATCATATAATCCTTAATATTATGTTTTAAAACATTTTTATAAGATTTTTAGAGAGATAAGGAGGTTATGTATGTTTTGAGGAGATAAATAGGTTATGTATGTTTTGAGGAGATAAGAAGGTTATGTATGTTTTGGGGAGATAAGGAGGAAATGTATGTTTACACGAATTGCTTTGCGTTAATTCTACATAACAAAGGTGTAATCTTTACTTCAATAGAGTTGCTTTAAGTGTAACACGTGTAACACGTATCAAGTGTGACACGTATCAAGTGTAACACATTTCAGGTGCAACACTTATCAAATGTAACACCATAAAGTGTAACACGTACCAAGTGTAACACGTACCAAGTGTAACACGTATCAAGTGTAACACTTATCAAAGTATTCTTATTCCACTCACTGTCACGTGACGTCCGGAACGCCGTCGAAGATCAGATTCGAACTGACAGTCAAACTGTTGCAGTTGTCTCCTGGTGGACCCAATCCATTACCCCGGCGCCATCGTCTACCAGGGTCTGCGTGTCTGATCCCACAAATCCATAATGATTACTGTGTGAAACTAAGACGTCATTGGACAGTGAACAACTCAGAACGTCTCGTGGATAGGTCTGGAGGCTGCGGTGCTGCCTGTGCTTTTGTCCCCCTCCTTCCCCTTATCCTCCTAACCATCCTGCCCCCCTCCCGACCCCCAACCGTTTTACATGCTGTTGATGTTTGTGTTGATAATAAATAAACTTGATGCTTGCAGGGATCGCGGTTTTGATTATTGCCTCCATCGCTGTGACGTTGAGTCTGTCCATATTTTTAGCCGGATTGCTCTACATCAGGAGGTGCGAATATCCCTGTTTTTTTTTTGTTACATAGCACACTATACCTGACATAAGTTCAGTTATAACGGAGGCCTTCTTAACAGCTGTGGATTTATTCTTTTTACAGCAATGTTTCAATACACTGTCTGATGTTTTGTAAATAATATAATACAGCATTCCTTTAAGTGAAAGTGTCAGTTCTTTGTTGCTTAATAAATGTTATAAATGTTTTAATCTCTGCTGAAATTTAAAAGGTGTTGATATCTTTCTAATTAGATAGAAGTATTAACGATCGGTTGCAGTAGCAATTGATTAATTGATTAATTATAATTGATTGTTTATTTATTTGTTTGGAACCAGGCAAAGGGGGAGTTCAAATTCACCTCCTCAACGAAACAATCCCGCGGCCAATCATCTTCCTCCATTCTACGCCACGCGTTCACCAGTCCCAGCCCACGCAGCTATACCTGATTACAGTGGCCAATCAGAGGCCATGAAATACATGATTACACCACACACCGATGGTGTCAACGCAACGGCTTACCCACCAAATGACTATTCACGTACGTGGCAAATGCAACGTCATAATAGAGGTGACGTTACAGAGGAGCTAACCAATCAGAACACGTTGCCACAGCAACAACTGTCTCAGATTGACGGCAGACCAATCACGGAACACATTTACGAGAGCCCTCCCTTTGAGCGGAAGTGCAACAGCTTGGACAGCCCGAGAAATAAGAACACCTTCAACAAAGACCTGTTTCCAAAAAATGTTCAATATTACGAGCTTGACCCACGTAAAACTGGCCGCAAAGGTGCTATTTTATGAGAACAATTTTTTTTGTTGTTGCGTAGTTTGTGATGGCTAGCAAAATTTCTAACCCTGTGAATATATTTCTTAAACGGAACTATACCAAAGAGGGTTCCTTATGTCTGTGTTGAAACACCTCTCCATTCGCTTCGAGTAAACAAATGTGGATATTTCCGAATTAGGGCGCTTTCACAGTGTGTTCCGAATATAACTGTGTGTTGTTCAAAGGTTGAAGCTCTTGTATATAAAGTGGAAACAGTTGGAATTCGACAACCAGAGGAACTGAAACAAAGTGGTCCAGCTTGTGGGATAGTCCAATGTTTGTGTTAAGTATCCAGTGGTTCAGCTTGCGGGATGGTCCTGTGTGAGAGTTAAATAACAAGTGGAATTCAAATAAAGAGGACCAGCTTGCGGGAGGGTCCAGTGTGTGTGGGTGTTCCAGCTTGTGGGATGGTCCAATGTGTGGGTGTTCCAACTTGTGGGATGGTCCAATGGGTAGGCGTTCCAGCTTGTGGGATGGTCCAATGTGTAGGAGTTCCGGCTTGTGGGGTGGTCCAATTGGTAGGCGTTCCAGCTTCTGGGATGGTCCAATGAGTAGGCGTTCCAGCTTGTGGGATCGTCCAATGTGTAGGTGTTCCAGCTTGTTAAAATCAGTCAGTGCCAAGACAAAAATGTAGCACCATTTTTTATTGTCATATTCAAAGAATGTTTTGCTATAAATTGCTGAATTACCAAAAATATAGAACATTAATTCCTATATGTAACATTTTCGTAGGTGGTTTATGAAGTAAAGTGAAAAAGCGAACAGCTTCAGTGGGAAGTTATCGCCTGAACTATTGGACAGCTTTAGTGGGAAGTTAACTCCTGAACTAGTGGACAGCTTTAGTGGGAAGTTAACCCCTGAACTAGTGAACAGCTTAAGTGGGAAGTTAACTCCTGAACTAGTGGACAGCTTTAGTGGGAAGTTAACCCCTGAACTAGTGAACAGCTATAGTGGGAAGTTAACCCCTGAACTAGTGGACAGCTTTAGTGGGACGTTAACCCCTGAACTAGTGGACAGCTTTAGTGGGAAGTTAACCCCTGAACTAGTGAACAGGTTTAGTGGGAAGTTAACTCCTGAACTGACCTGTGGCAGTCCTTGAAAGCCTTAGTAACTAAGAAATGGAGAGGTGGGTTGGAACGGGTTCGATGGGTCCACGGGTCTCGGGTCCAAACTCACTTTTTCGGGTCCAAATTTCAGACTCGTGGACCCGACGAAATAAATTATTATTATTATTATTAGTGTTTTTTTTATTTATCATTTATATATTTTCTTAGCGTGTTAACTTCGAATTCATCCCGTCACGGTTGATACTGCTGCACGGTCCCTTTTTCACGGATTTATTTCATACACCATCTTTTGTGATCATGGAAGCAGTATAATTATTGCGAGTAGTTGGCGATGTGTCAACTTACCCATTTTTTCTTTTGGTAAGCAAGTGCTCTTGGAGCGTAGACCTTGGTCGATGGGTTGTGGCTTCAATTTTTAAGAGATCCGGAGGTACCTGGGGATGGTTTACTATCTGGCGCCATCGAGTGTATCTATATACTTGTGGTCTCGATGGGAATAATAGGACCGACGCACGCCTATTGCCAGTAGCGCGTGTGGCAAGTCGAGACGATCGAATAATCTGTATTGTAAATTGCAGTTCGAATGATCAGTATTGTGACTTTCAGATTAAATAATCAGAATTACTGCTTTAAGATAATTTTGTATTTTGTTACTAGAATAAACAGAATATATCATGTTTTTTAAAAGAAGTTATCGAAAAAAATAGTGTATAAAAAATCGGGTCCGGTTCCAGGCCAGTCCACGGGTCCAAAAATATTTCGCCCGTTCCAACCCTAATGGAGAGTGAACTTTCTACGTAAGATCTCTAATATTTTAACATTGTTTTTAGTGTAAATATTCGATTTAAAATTTTTTGTAGCTTTTAATGAAGCGTTCTATGCGCAGTATTACACTGACGTCATGGAACGTTGTTTTGTTGTCTAAATTTTGAAATGCCACTTTAATTTGGGTGCATTGAAATTATTTTGTGTAGTTATTAACACTAATTTGGTAATTTTATAACATTATGAATTAAAAGAAAATGTAATAATGCGGAGAAAAAGGATTTACTCGCCAGTTTTATTGTTGTTGTTGTTGTTGTTGTTGTTGTTTTCTTGCGCGGAGATGTGGAACATATACTTCATAAAACATAGATAACATAAAAATTTGAAACAAAATTAAAAATAAAAAAGTTGAAAGCGAGAATGTGTGTGCAATATGGGAACATGCGCGATTGTGATTATTTTGCTCCTTTGTCAGTGAGGAAATGGCAGTGTGTTTTGGTGGTGCGTTTGGTGGTGTGTTTATGGTGGTGCGTTTGGTGGTGTGTTTATGGTGGTGTGTTTTTGGTGGTGCGTTTGGTGGTGTGTTTATGGTGGTGTGTTTTTGGTGGTGCGTTTGGTGGTGTGTTTATGGTGGTGTGTTTTTGGTGGTGCGTTTGGTGGTGTATTTATGGTGGTGTGTTTTTGGTGGTGCGTTTGGTGGTGTGTTTATGGTGGTGTGTTTTTGGTGGTGCGTTTGGTGGTGTATTTATGGTGGTGTGTTTTTGGTGTGGTGCGTTTGGTGGTGTGTTTATGATGGTGTGCTTGGTGGTGCGGTTTTGGTGATGTGTTTTTTGTGGCGTGTTTTAAGTGGTGTGTTTTTGAATTAGAATTCAGTTTTAGGACTTTCAAAACAAGGTTAACTTCCCACTAAAGCTGTCTATTCAAGCCCTAGCGTTACATATTCGGCACTCCATGTATAAACTACGCCGTTTTTGTCTTTACCACACATTTATTTAGGGGTGTTACTTATCCTACATTTAACACTGTAAGTAAGCTATTTCGTAACAATTGAACACTTCACGAATTAATAATGGTTGAGCATATAGTTAAGTAACGCCAGCTTTCAAATCAAGAATCTAAAGTGATATTTGATCACTAAAATATGCTGAGTGTTAATGATATAAGCTTGAATTTAAGAAACACTGAAAATACTAAGCTATCACAATATTACACACTTTGCTGGGCTCCAACTATAAATTCCAGTGGTTCCATTTGGTTAACTACCCAGTTAACAATCAGAACGTCCGAAAGTGAATTAATACATTTTACCCGTTTAACCAAATAAATCAGCCTAAAAGTTTTTTGTGCAACCTTGCTGGATTACCTGATTTTTGCTGATACGGGTTCAGTTAACGTTTTTGTATGGTATGGTATTCACGACAGGTTTTCAGTCAAGACATAGCAACAATCAATGGTCGTATTCTTAAAAGTTAACTGCACAGTTAACCAATAAATTTTAATATGTATAAAACAAATTATTATAAACATTGTTCAAGTGATCTTGCTGAATCAGCTGATCTGTCTCATGAGGCGTTCAGGTAACTGCAGTTAACTTTCATGAATATCACAGCTGGCACTTGCGACGAACTACTGAATGTGAGAGTGTTACTTATGTAGTGCTACCACTACTGCTATCATTACTGCTACTATTTCTGCTACCACTACTGCTAACACTACTGCTATTACTACTGTTACCAATGTTGCTACCATTAGTGCACTCACCGCTGCTATCAATACTGAAATGGTGCTATCACTAGTCCTATTACTATTACTATTACTACATCTCCTGCTGCCACAACTGCTACCTGCTAATAATAATAATAATAATAATAATAATAATAATAATAATAATAATAATAATAATAATAATAATAAAATTTTATAATAATAATAATAATAATAATAATAATAATAATAATAATAATAATAATAATAATAATAATAATAATAATAATAATAATAATAATAATAATAATAATAATAATAATAATAATAATAATAATAATAATACCAAATGTATCAGGCATTGTTAATTTTGGTGTCTGTGTCTCACACACAGAGATACCGCTGAGCAGGGGTGATATCATACAGCAACCTCCCCCTTCCCTGCGTTTTTTTGGATAGGCATGGTAACACATATGATACGGAATGAAGTAGTGATGTCAGAACCTTCTCCCCGAAGGTTGAGACCCTTATGGATCCGCAGGAGTTTGATACGTACGTGTAGTCTATCACCAGTATCAAGTGTACAGCGGTGCTTAATGATGCATGCATGGTGTCATCCGCTTAAGGGGGTCGGTGGCCGAGTGGTTAAAGACGCTTGCCAGCCATGCAGTCACGGTTCTGTAGCCCGGGTTCGAATCCCGCTCGCGGTCAGGAATCAAGACAATTTGTAAAACCCCCGAGGGATGTCGGTGTGCCTCTAATGCAAAGTTAGGGTTGCATTACCGTTAGGCGTATGTGCCAGTTGACAGGGATTTCAGAGACACTATATGGGCATGTCGAAATTATAATAATCATGAGTTTAAAAAATGTAAGAAAAATAATTAAATAAATATACATGTATGCGCACATTGTAGACCGGTTTGAGCAGGTTATCTGAAAAATTGGTATATAAAAACTCACTATTATTATTATTATTATTATTATTTAAGACGCATGTATAACGAGATTCAGGAGCCCGAGTCGGACCAGAGAGAGAGAAGGATATGCCCGTCCCGTCCCGCTGCAACTGCTATCAGCATGTTATCGCTCATAGTGTATTCATTAAATAGAACAGGGCATGGTAACCAATTTGTATATGAATTTTTCGTCAAGAGGTCGGCGAGAGGCTTTGGTGATGTTACATAATGATGGGAAACAGATACACACGTAACAGCTGTCTGAATTAAATGCATTCCACAGACGATTTTCGCCTTCAGAACCTTATCTGTGTGTCTTCACACTATTTCAGGATTCTGTGTATGAGTGAGCACAACGGTCACCAGGTGAGTAAACGTCACGAGACACCCAGGGAGAATGTATCACCAGCAACTCAGTGAGTATACGTTACCAACCACCCAGTGAGTACACGTCAAAAACCACCCAGTGAGTACACACCACCAGCCACCTAGTGAGCTCACGTCACCAGCCACCTAGTAAGCTCACGTCACCAACCACCCAGTGACTACACACCACCAACCACCCAGTGAGTACACACCACCAGCCACCTAGTGAGCTCACGTCACCAGCCTCCTAGCGAGTTCACTTCACCAGCCACCTAGCGAGTTCCTTTCACCAGCCACTCAGTGAATACACCTCATAAGACGCCTAGTGGGTACATGTCAAGAGATAGCTATTAATTATACGTACCGTACCTCTACTTTGACGCTGTTACCGACTACATGTGTGTCATTAAACATATCTAAGGTGTATTTTAGTTTGAGAGACCAAAAATGTTTAACAGAGGGTGTGCCTTCTCAAACAATGTAGTTAAATTTAATTCTATTGTGTTGCTAAAATTGTGTTGCTAAAATATTTTGTGGGAATTAACGGAGAGAACAAAATTCTATTGTGTTGCTAAAATTGCATAAACAGTTTACCCTTAAAAATCAGCGGCTGACGATATTGTCTTATCCACATTAACATAATATAAAATTATTTATGCTTTATACAATAAATATAAATATTATTTAACATACCAGTAATTCTTTCTACTGGTGAAATGTAAAATTAGATATGTTTTGTAAATAAATGTAAATATTATTGAATATGCATTTTATTCTTCCTATCCATATCCTTTCTTCCCGTCATTATCAGTTCATGATTAGGCAAAGAATATGATAACAGTAAATAATGCTAAATAGTGTTATTTGTGATACAAAAGAAACAAACCATCGTAGAGAGCCCAACCCCCCCAACCACAATTGCAAATTCAAATTGGCAGCTATTACAACCTTGATAGTTGGGTCAAGGGGAAGTAAAACCAACATGCACCTACCCACTACTGTCATCTATATTTCAAAAAATAGGAAACAAAATACAGCTATACGGACAATGTCCAAAGCTATAGTCCCCCTATGAGGCATAAAACCATAGGGTTCATATTTGGTAAATATTGTTTGTGTCTGTCACACTTACTAGATATTAACTGGACTGGACAGTGTTTTTGCTAAAACAAAAAGGACATGTCTCCTACGCCCCCCAATCAGTCACGCGGAAAAATTCCTTGCTTAAAAGTACAACATTGGCGAGCCAAAAAATTTAAAAAATGACCAAAAATACATTTTTACAGAAAATGAAGAAAAACTTCTCAATAAACATTTGCACTATATGTGGGTTAATTCTGCTACGTCTCAGTCTAATCCAACAAACTGTTTCGGAGATATCGTAACAATTTGGCCAAAAAACTTAAAAATGAGAAATTAAAAAAACTCGCCAAAAATACATTTTCAACGGAAATTAAGAAAAATTTCGCAATATACATTTGCGCTATATGTGTATTCTTCTTGCGACGTTTGAGCCTTTTGGAGATTTAGCCTGTTTAAGTGAAAAAACCGCACGAAAAGCCCCATATGTTAAAAAATTTGTCAAAAATAGAAATTTTGAAGAAACGAGAAAAAAATAATAACACGGGCATCATCTAGACATGTACTTTAATATGTTTTATGTTTTGAGAAAAATCGACACATAATTTTAGAAGAACTCATTGCGGACAGACAGACGGATGGACGGACAGCCGGACAGACGGAGGGAGGGACGGACAGACGGACGATCGGACAGGGCACACCAAATACTATATATGACTCCATTAAGGGGAAACATATAATTCTTCATACATAAGTTATTAACTACGCATTGCTGCTATCAATAGGCTACTGTTGATCACGTGTTATTTTTCACAGTAATAATCATCCTTTGATACTATTTGCGCAGTGACAGATAGAGGTTGCGATCAAAGAAGTCCAGGGGAGGGGGGTAACTTTTTTGTAAAGCAGTCACTCGAAATAGGGAGTTTTCCAGTCAAATCGGTGAAAATGCTGAGTTAAACAGTCTATTTGTAGACTTTTGCTGTGGGGACAGATTGCTTCCCCTGAATCTATTTTTTGATTTTTGGATTGGGAGAGATTGCATTAACAGACAGATTGCATCCCCTGAATCCATTTTGGGTTGGATTGTCTTTTTGAAAATAACCTCCCATTCAATCTATCCACCATGTTAAATAAAAAATAATAGAAACGCAACATCCATTGCAATATGATGTGATTATTAATTTATATGCTCATATGATGTCTCTGAAAATCTCACGTGTTATGAGATGGCCATTAAACGTAACGATAAGTATTATATCCCAGTAGAAGCATCAGCATACAGACTGCCTCCAGGAGCAACACAGTAACACAGTCAACACACTCCTCCAGGATCAACACAGTAACACAACCAGCATATATCTTCCAGAAGCAACACAGTAATAGAGCCAATACACTCCTCCAGTAGCAACACAGTAACACAGCCAACACACTCCTCCAGGAGCAACACAGTAACACAGCTAACACACTCCTCCTGGAGCAACGCATTAACACAGCCAACACACTCCTCCAGGAATATCACAGTAACACAACCAACACACTCCTTTAGGAAAAACACAGTAAGACAGCCACCAGACACCTCCAGGAGCAACACAGTAATAGAGCCAACACACTCCTCCAGTAACAACTCAGTAACACAGTTAACACACTCCTCCAGGAGCAACACAGTAACACAGCTAACACACTCCTCTAGGAACAGCACAATAACACAGTCAACTCACTGCTCGAGAACCCAACTCTAAACCCCTACAGACAACAGTAATTAAAAAAAATGCCTCTCAAATTTAAAAACCCCAACGAGAAGTGTGTTGGCTGTGTTACTGTGTTGATACTGGAGGAATATGTTGGTTCTATTACTGTGTTGTTTCTGGAGGAGTGTGTAGGTCATTAAAATTTAGAATTAAACCAAAAGGATGACGTTAAAACAGATATGACTGAATATTTGATTTTTTTTCGTTTTGCAAATATAAAATTGCTACTCTGTCGTAGAGAGAACTAAAAAGAAGACGAAAAAGGCACACAGAGTTTATCTAATGATTGCTGATTTTATTTTTAATTAGGTTGTGGCACGAGTGGTGACATCTTAACATCACAATGATTAGCTTATCATTTAACTGTAATACAGATGTATTTAATCTGATAAAGAATAGACCAATTTTCACCACTTTCTTATCTGTGATATACTCTGTATCATAACTAGCATAAACAAATATTAATAAGATCCAAAGCATCAAGAATGAGAAAGATAAATTTATTCTTTTGAGCCCTGCTTCCTAATTTTAAAAATTATCCTACTTTTTTAACCTCTTGACAGATACGGTAAATCTGAAAGCAGCATATTCTTAGGTATTATCTTTTAAATAAGATCAAAATATCTCAAATTCTCTTAAGGACCCCCATCTATGGGGACGCGAAGTACTGGAGACGCGGAGTACTGGGGACTAGGAGTACTGAAGATGGCACTCAGTGAAGTGCGGACCACGTCTGTCCTCAAAATGTTCCCCTGTCACCGCACCTCTGCGTTTTTTTGGGACAAGCACGGTAGCACATATGATAACACCCCGTGTCTCAAACTGCCTTATCAGTATATGCCTGTGTCTCCTTGCAGATGTCTGGCTACATGGGATATGTGACAGTCGGAGTAATTTCGCGCAAATCGCTTACAAAGTCATCATTATTAGTTTCTTTCAAAATTAAAATTTTAAATAAGTTTTTCTTTTCACCAAACTCATTTTAATGCATTATTTCTTAAAATAAAATCTCGAAATGCATTGATTTTGTGATACCGAAAATAGACCATATATTTGTTAGCTAAGTGAACTGACAGCTTCTCAAGATATGAACTATAACAAGACTCTAGGCTAAATGCTAAAGTTATAAGTACAAATAAATAAACAAATATTTATCTGAATCTGGTTAATTTGGCCTATCGACTTATACATGACTAATTAGCTGACTCTTTTGTGAGTGAATATAGAGGGTAGCGATCAAAGTAAAGCTAGTGGTATGTTATCAATCGTTCTTCTCTGGGAAGATTCGAATTACGTGACGGTGGCTACTACTCCTTTATGATGTGTTCTGTCATTCAAGGTGGAACTATGAATAAGAAGAGAAAGAGAAGAAGAAGAAAGAAAAAGAAGAAAGAAGACGAAGAAGAATAAGAAGAAAGAGAAGAATTCAGAGAGTACTGATGGTAATTTGAGAAATGAAGTAGCGCTTCTAACTGCTAATACTTGGCCCCTGTGCAATAAGTAATTGAATTATGCTTTGTTATTCATTTAACATTGCGGTGCTTCTGTCAGACAAGAAAGTAATCCTTTCTGAGGTCATGCGAATATAACACAATCATCATTTAGGATTGTGCAATGAGCGACACTGATAAGAAGATTCACACACACACAGATAGCAGAGGGTCTATAAATCCACAGATTGCAGCCACACGTCGCAGATTGCTGACAGCCAATTGTGCAAAATGAAGAGCCTTCTACTGTTAGCATTTTTGGTCGGCGGTACGCACAGATTGTATTGTGAACTTGAAACTTTTCGCATCAGCTGTTCCTTTTAAGTGTTTTCTGTACATAAAGGTTTTACTGTATTCCTTAGTTGAAGGAAATGATAATTTCAAAACTCACTTGTTTTTGAAGCTTCTTGAATAATAAGTGAAATAATGCTAAAATCGAACACATGAGACAAAGCGATAATATTTCCTTAAAGTAGTTTTAGTATTCTTGACATGTTTAAATTGTAAAGGGGTTTTGGATTATGAAAAAACTGTTCGGTGCTTGCAATTCATCAAAGGGGGTAAGGGGATCATTACAATTGATTTTCTTTCATCTTTAAGGAAGGAGTCTTGCTCTGAAACGTATTTTTGGTGTACAATAGACCTGTACGTTTCTCTCTGTTTGAATTTAAAAGTTGCATCGCAAAAAACTCGCCTCCCCGCAAACACAAAACGAAACTAGACTGTAAGAACAACAAGAACAACAACAACAACAACAACAACAACAACAACATGGATGATTTTTGATTACCAAAAAATTCAAGTGTTAAGCACATGAGCTTGAATTTCAGAAATTTAAAAACTATTTACTTTGAAAAATCAAACACTATTAATATTGCTCCTGACAGTACTACTAATGTATTACTACTATTACTACTGCTGATTCTACTACTGCTGCTACCTCTACTACTATTACTTCTTCTAATAGTAGTACTGAAACTGCTGCTTCACTGCTGCTTCTGATAATAATAATATTAACGATGCTACTGCTCTACTACTACTTCTATTTCTACTAATATTAATGCTACTGCTACTACTACTACTATTAATAGCAAATGCAAAGTTTAATAATTAAATATTGTTTATATTTTTCTTACAGGCAGCTTGGGATTTAGTGACCCAGTCTGTCAGGATGACCGGACAGTGATCGTGCATCTGTTTAACTGGAAATGGACAGACATTGCTCTGGAGTGTGAAAGATGGCTGGGTCCTAAGGGCTATTGTGCTGTACAGGTATACTCGAATCGAAGTGGTTATTCGCATCACGGTAACCAAGCATCCACTTTTTATAGCTTATTTTTTATGTTATTCACCAAGCAGCAAGGATCTTAATTAACCGGTGGTATTGCTTCAAAGGGTCCTAGCCATGGAAGTGAAAAGTAGAAGAACAGCACAAGAGTGCACATTGAACATGCTACCATGTTAATACTTCTACCATTCAGAAACTGTACTAAGAAAAAAGCTGACGGTTCGTTCGATTGGTTTTAGCGTTCGTCTGGCATTTCTATAGCCCGAAATTCTATTGCGATTGGGTGACAAGGGGGCATTGACTGTCGCTCCAACCACAAATGCACCCCATCACATAATCTTTAACGAAATTCACAATTAACACCTGTTGAGTCTTTCGGCCCTTCTGTATAAGAAAGCAGTGAATACTGTTTTAAGTGAGGTATTAAATACTGATAATAAAGTTTGAACTACATCAAATGCAACGAAAACTTGTGCCAAAATGAGTCGTGGAGATTCACAACTAATTAAGGACATTCCGGGTCGATATAAACACAATGCAATGAAAATGTGCTGTTTTGAAGCCTAAGCCTTTTTACATTGATTGTACCGTTGACGTCTTATGTTAATGCATAACGTGCACTGAAAACTTGCTTTGACGATGCATAAAAAGCGATATGGTGATACTTAAATGTACTGAAACTAAACTATCTGATTCAGAAAATGTTGTGTAAATTTTACTACTTGAGTGTGTGTGATATACTGGCAGTGTACTGGTAATATCTTGGAAATACTTTTAATGCATGTTGTTGTGAGGTATCGCCTCCTAATGAGCATCGCGTGGTGACTAGCGGCAATCCGGCTGAGCACAGGCCATGGTGGGAGAGATATCAACCAATCAGCTACCTTCTTGAGTCCCGCAGCGGTGGCAGCAGTGATTTTGAAAACATGGTGTCCCGTTGTAGCGCTGCTGGAGTCAAGTAAGCATCACTTTACAAGAGGTTAGCAAGGGGACAAAGAGGCGTTTGGTGGGAATGGACACAGGTTTGCCATGGTTGATGGTCTGGGTAAGAGGTCAGCTTTGTTTCAAAGTCAATAAACAGATAAGTGAAGAAAAACTAGAAAGGGTACTTGACAGAAGAACATTATTCGGATAGTCACCGTTAGTGATCTCACTTGTAGGAGTGTTTTAAAATATTTATAGATTTTTATATCAACAGACCTGAACAGACAAGACCGTTTTTTTAAATATGGACAAAATGCAAAATTATGTTCAGCGCATAATTCGCTGTTTGTCAAAGGAAAGCAATGGGCATGGTTATAATCAGAGTGCTTCGTTTTTCCTTAGTCATAGTCATATCGTACATAGATACTTTTTATTGTACTTACTTCTTTTTATGTGGATTTCAGTATCTATGTTGACATGGTGATCAATCACGTATGCGGTATCGACGGATCTAGTGGAACCGGAAGTGGTGGTAGCTATTACGACACAGCGACCCTGACCTTCCCTCACTACAGCGAGAACGACTTCAATTGCTGCAATTCCTTTGGTCAGGGTAACTGTGGCGAAGGCGCAACGTGTTACACGGGTGACTGTGGCATTGGTGACTACAACAATGCGCAAGAGGTATGACATCATGTTTCCCTTGTCTAACCTTCCGATTTACGAAAAATCAAACAAATGACTAAGTTGGACATATTTGTCAGTTTATTTCCCGAAAGCTTTGAACACTTTGCTCTGTTAAGTACCATCCACATACTGAAACTCTGATGCAGCAAAGACTAACAGTTTTGGACAAGATTTGGGACTGAGTGACATCCAATACATAGATGAATAAACACAATAATTTAAAATTTCAGTCATTATGAGGTAAGAAAGGAAGTGCTCATTTGATTGAAAACTGGTAAAACAGTTACGGACGGATAGGAATGACAAAATAGATTTAGGATGAAAGTGGGTTGTTCTTTTCATAGTGCATAGATATTGTATAAATTGTGAAATGATTCAGTTCTTTGGGAAGACATAATAGTGTAATGATATTTTGTGAAAATATGAAAGTGATCTCATGGACACGTCACTAAGCCAGACTAATGAGCTCAGCCCTCTTGGTGTCTGTTTTGCTTCACATTTTACTGTGAAGCTTAATTGTATTGAAAAGGGTCTTTCTTTTTTGGATCATCCTAGCTGTGATCCTAGATGTTACAAATGTAATAAACAAGGGTTTCTAAAGGAGCAATTGGATGATTGGGGTGTAGTGGGGCGCTCATGGAACGACTGGTTGTCTTACGTGTCCATGATTTTTTTTGAAGCGAACCTTACGTGAGTGCTAAGTTTGACGTAATAGCCCCTTCAACCAATCTCTAAGTGGAAGTCTGAACAACCAAGCTCCAAAACGGAAGGGTTCTTTTGTGGGAAATGTGTAGTACTGAGTGAGCATGACCCCCTTTTTAACACGCGGAAAACTTCTGACCTCAAAACTATTACTTTTATTCGCATCAAATGCCCCTCAGCCAGGGTTACTGCCATGTTGCAAAGTACACCTGCTTAGTGTTTATATGATGGCAATTAAAGAAAGCATTATATCTGATCAACTTTATTCCTTTTTTTCAATTTTGAGGTAGAAGCAGACAGCTATTTGTTCAGTCAAATGTTTGTAAAATTTAGATCCTTTCCAGAATTTTTATCATAATAGAAATAAATAATTAATAAATATGCTTTTCAAACATGTTGTTTTTTATAAGCTATATTTACTGGATAAATCTGAAAGAATGAAAAGGTGAAAACAACCGCATGCTCCGAATAAAGTGAGTTTTTGCACGCTTCATTGCGAATTTGTTTTTGAGATTTATATGTGTATTATTTCCAATAACAATTTCGCAATGAATTGTGTGTACTGCAGGTACGTGATTGCCGATTGGTTGGTTTGGGAGATCTGGCTGTGCATTTAGATTACGTGAAAAACACAATCAGAGATTATTTTGAAGATCTTATGGATATCGGAGTTGTTGGTAAGAATTCATTTTGTCTAAAGATAATTTTTAGTATCATTATTCTTTATCTTTCACTCTTCTGTCAAGAAACAGAACGCAAAATGTTAGGACTGGATCTGCATTTGGGATAAGGTGTGAGTTAAATATTGATTTAATCGTTCAATGTGAGTTCACCTACAGCCTGGGATTGTAGGAACTAAGTATATTTCTAATATCAGTGGAGAGTACATTATATGTATTAAGTAGCTAAAGCATTATGCGAGTTGTTGGACAGGCAGTGTTTCAGGCATGCGTGGATATTTATAGGCCCATATTAACATGAACCGTTTGAGGAGGGCAAGGGTTGGCGTTGATGGTAAGGGTTTGCTTGTGGTTGCCAGCAAAGGGTTTGCCTTGGGGTTGGGGGTGTTTCACGATTCCATTTGACACTTTCTGTGTATAGTGGAGGGGGAAGGGGGCTGGGGGTTGGGAGGCAGTTGAGTAAGGGGTAGATGTTTTCTGATTTTTTCTTTTTGTTGAGAGCAATCCTACCGTGAGCTCTTGGCTCCGGATGTCTCAGGATTCCTCGTTTGGACCTACTCTAAGGTTGGGGCTGAGAGTGGTGTTGGATGTTACAGGATTTTCCTCAGGATTGCATACCAATCTTACCGTAAGTCTTGGCGTGAGGTTCCGCATTGATACTTGCTGGAGAGGATCTGCCGGGGGAGTGGTTGGTTTGGAGGTCAATGTTACATGTTTCTGCTTGATGCCGTAAACACATCGTAGTGTGAACTATTGGCTCGGGTTGTTTCAGGATTTCGTGTGGACGCTTGTAAGCACATGTGGCCATCACACCTGGAAGCTCTGTACGAGGGCATGACCCTTCCAGGAGGCGGCCAGCCATTCATCTACAACGAGGTGAGCTCTTACACACCTGATTAATCAATCCCCTTCCTATGCTTAGTAGGGGAGGTGTTTCCGTTCCAGTCCAAATTTATGTTTCTTGTGTTTCTTGATCTTAGTTATTGATTTTAGCTATTGATCTTGGTTATAATTTAAGATTATTAATTCGGAGTTGATTTATGCTATTGATCTGACTTATTGATTTAGGTTATCGATCTGGGTTCCGAACCAATCAAAGGCGATGAATACTTCCATCTGGGCCGCGTGACAGAATTTAAGTACTGTAACCACATTGCTGAGGCTTGGCGCGGCTATTATCCAATCAGCAACCTGGAAACAATAGGCGAAAGTTGGGGCATGTACCCATCTGGCAACGCATTAGGTTGGTCACTTTATAAAACAAACGTCCAAAACACACATTTCCGATACAAACATGTTCTAGAGATATTTATTGAACATTTACGATACATACAGAAAACCAAACAACCAACCAACAAACCAACCAAAAAGCCAATCAACCAACCAACCAACCAGCTAACCAACCAACTAATCAATTAACCAGTCAACCAACCAACCAAACAAACAAAAAAATCAAGCAAACAAACAAATAAACAAACACGGCTCCCTTAAACATTGAATATCGTTTGTTACCGAATTTTACGTGAAAAATTACTTTAAAAGTAGCTTAAGCTCGAGAGTTGCATAAAATAATTCAATTAGAGAGAGTGCAAATTACTGTAAATATTTGAAAGTGAAGTGTTTTGAAATATCAAATTCAAAAAAATGAAATGGCAGTAATGTACAGCTAAAGAAACAGTCATATAGCGGTGTTCGGTGGTTAATACTAATGAGTTTCTTTGCCTGAAAAGAAATGTACTGAAAAATTCTCTTTCAATCTTTTGGATATTAATTACGTTCTTATGTGAAGGACCACTGCATTAACAAACATTTAATAAGCAAAAAAAAAAAAAGAAAAAAAAAGAAGGAAGTCCTGGATAGGAAATCTGTTCTAACTTTTGGAGTATGATTTTATCATTAATAGGCATGCCAGTTTACGAAGATGCCTTAGAATTATTATGTGTTATGTTATGTGTTGGTGTATGTGTTATTATGTATTATGCGTTTAAGTGAAAGTTGCTGTGATATTGCTTATGAGTAACGAAGATGCATTCTCGTCATTATGTGTTATACTATGTGTTGTTTTGTGTGATGTTTTGCATTATGTGTTTGCGTTACAGTTGTTTTTGTTTAACCGATAAATATAAGGTATATAAAATAAACAAATTCTAAAAATATAGATATATTCATAAAGTATTTTTCGCGAAGAAATGTTTGGACATGCGTTATGCCACATGTTATTATCATTTTTAACATTTGTTGATGTACTTTAGATATCGGAAATTGGATTCTTAAATATTTTCCAAAAAGTAGTGTTTTACAAATTTTAGATTTAAGATATCTTAAGGGAAATATATCTCCATCAGAATTGTTGATATCTGAAGTTGAATTATAGAGATCAAAACAAAATTAACTGACAAAGAAAAGTGGGAAAACAAAATATTTTTTTTTGTGTTTTGTCACCGCTACTACTTTATTACATTTAAAATTTATGTTGTCTCAAAATCTCACAAAACTGCAAAACTAAAACAGCGTCTTTCTTTTTCAAGCGAATGTCGTTTGTAGACAAGACACTTGAAATTTTAACCTTTCTTGGAGTAGAGTCAACCAAGCAATGTATCACTTTCCCGTCGGAGCTCCTGGTGCGTCACCAGGAAGGCTTGAACTCTACGTCGCATTAAGCAAATGAGTCGATTGATTCTCTGATGCTAAAACTCTTCGATTAGAGCTTATCGAAATCCTGCGTAATTTCTCGAAAGAGGGTTTCAGAAGATCTCAGAGGTGTTCTAGTAAAGTCGTATATAAAGAATATGGCCATAACAACTGGCTGGCGTTTATGTGCTGTAAACATGTCAAACACAATGTAGTCACGCGTTATCATGCATAAAAATTGTGCTATTGTTTTGCGGGACATGACACCACCTGCCTAGTAAGTATGGTATCGATATATCGATTTGCGGTCAGATTGTCATCAACGATCAATAGCTGCGACTTCCATTCAAACTTTATTACACCCAAAACTTAACTGAGCCTACGATAAATCTGTCATTTGCGAAACGCACTTTGGAACGTATCGCTCTCCAGTTCTTTTCGATATATGCGATGCCTGCCTTCTATGAGGCTGCTGCGATTTTCCTCCCAGTACGTCCATAGTCAGCTTGCCTGTAGCACCATTCCGCGATATATTCTGCTTGCGCGTATTTGGCTAGTCCTCTCGCCACTCTCCCTTGGTTTATTCGGTTATTATACCTGGTGTAATCGCCGTCGTTTCAATTGCTCTTTGAAACCTGTTGCACAAGTGGATAAGTTGCATATATCGATCTCGTACTTACGTCTTATACTTAGCGGTTGATCTATCGTGCTTCATGATCGCCGTAACCAGGCCACATGTGCCCGTTATTACATTGCTTGATGCGTTGATTGAAGTCAAGGCTCAAGCTGGGAAGCCAGTCATATACAAAATATCGAAAAAATTATTGCATACTCTCTTTCGAATTTTATAATCCAATATTCAGTTTCTTGCTAATTTAAAGGAGTCTTGATATCAAAATACAAATTCCATTTATTTGAAATTATATGATATAAATTTCAAACGATATTGTCTGATATGCAATCGACTTATCTGTTGCTTTGGCACTTTCGCAATATTTTTCATATGCCCCACTGTTTGGTAGTATTGGAACGATATAGCATTGTACAGAGTAATTTATTTTGGATGCAGTTTTTGTGGAGAACCGCATTAGTGTAGTACAGTCTGCTTTGGCTGCAGTTTTTTGTGGATAACCACAATAATGTAGTATTGCTATTTGATTGTAATACAATTAGTTTGGCTGTAGTTTTTGTGGATAACCACGACAATCAGCGAGGACACGGCGCGGGTGGCGATCTGATCTTGACGTTCTGGGAAGCGTATGAATACAAACTGGCTGTTATCTTTACCATGGCTTGGCCTTATGGAACCACACGTATCATGAGCAGCTACAGGTGGCCTGGTGGCAGACTCGATAACGATGGGTAAGAGACCATCCATTGATAAGGGACCATTCCTAAAGAGGTCTATCAATACGCAGGAGGTCACCAATAAGGGACTAGAGCGCCATTAATATAGGGGACCGTCCGTAAAGAAGGGAACCCAAGAAAGTAAAAGCTTTGTAAACAATTTGCTGCTTTTGCTCAGCCATTTATTCTCGGAGCATATCATTTGATGACATACTATGTGACATGTTATGTGACAACACATGTGATGACATGCTCTGGGATATATTTGGTGACATGTGTTGTGATATGACTAACGGAAAATTTGATGGAATGTTCAATGAAATCTTCTATGAAGTGTTTGACGACATATGTGAGAGCTTGTGTTGTGTCATTTTGAAGACAATTGTCAGGACATGTATTGATTACATATTTGATGGCATGTTTGTGATATGTTTGTGACATATTTGATGATAACTTTGATGACGTATTTGAAGACATGATTGTGGCATATTTGATGCCATGTTTGATGACGTATTTGGTGACATGTTTTATGACATAGTTCATAAAATGTGTGTGACATATTTCATGACATGTTTGTGATATATTTGATGATGTGTTTAATGACATATTTGATGACATGTTTGTAACATATTTGATGACATATTTGCATGACATGTCTGATGATATGTGTGATGACGATTTCGATAACATCTTAGATAACATAATTGGTGACATGTATGACAATATGTTTGACGACATGTTTATTGACATGCCTGATGGTACATTTGATGACATTTTTGTTTCATTTCCCGATCATAATAATCAGATACGAGTCTCTGTCCGCATGCAGTTTTCAGTTTCATGAAGATTTCTATCTTACTTTCGTGAATCGAAATAAAACCTGAGTGACACTAATTTAACTTTCAGCTATGGTCCGCCAACCAACAACGGCGATGATATCAAAGACGTGACGATCAACCCTGATGAAAGCTGTGACGACGGCTCCGATCACACATGGGTTGGCGATTTTCTTAAGATGTTTTAATGAAATGTTTTCTGTGGCGATAATCAATGCCAGTAGCGACCTGCAGCAGTATTTTACTTTTATTTTATTTTAATTTATTGTATTTTATTTTGCTTCCAAAGCGTACTCAATCAAAAAAAATTTGTTTAAAAGAAACTTTTAAACGTTTGGCAAGTGTATTGAATGAACTATCATTATTATGCGGATGCCTGTTTGAGCGATATTTTTGATAGTAGTCTGCTAAATTTTAGATTTTTTCTCTGAGCACACTTTTCTTTCAACCACCACTTTGCACATTTTACAGCGATACAAACAAAGGTTTGCATAAGTTATCAGTTATCCCCCCACCCCCGAAAAAGCTTAAACCCGGAAAATTGCAAAAGGATCAACTTGAATTTTTAGACAAGCCCTCTTCGCCGTTGGTTTGTGTGTGTTTGTGGGTGGCGTCTATCGTCCTGCATATACACGGGAGCAATGACCAGCTCACTTCGTCGGACCCGTTAGATACATTAAATTTGTGCATGTGTGTGTGTGTGTGTGGGTGGGGTCTATCTTCTTAGACCACACCTGTACTCACCGATAGTGATGATCAGCTCACTTCGTCGAGTCCGCTAGTCATATCAGTGTGTGTGTGCGTGTGAGTGTGTGTTTGTGTGAGCGGGATGAGGATCTATTTCCTAGGCCCTACATAGACATGATAGCAATGACCAGCTCACTTCGTCGGACCCGTTAGTTACATTAAATTTGTGCATGTGTGTGTGTGGGTGTGTGGGTGGGGTCTATCTTCTTAGACCACACCTGTACTCACCGACAGTGATGATCAACTCACTTCGTCGGGTCCGCTAGTCACATCAGTGTGTGTGTGTGTGAGTGTGCGTTTGTGTGAGCGGGATGAGGATCTATTTCCTAGGCCCTACATAGACATGATAGCAATGACCAGCTCACTTCGTCAGACACAATGTGTTAGAAGGGGGTTGGGTTGGGGGATCTATCGTCCCAGACCCTAGGTATACACGGTAGCAATGATCAGCTCACTTCGTCGGACCCGTTAGTCACATCTGTGTGTGATGGGGTTGGGGTGGGGGAACCTACATATACACAGTAGCATTGACCAGCTCACTATGTCAAGCCCGTTAGTCACATCTTTCTCTGTGTTTGTGTGTGTGTGAGTGGGGGTTGGGATGGGGAATCTGTTTTCCTAGACCCTACATATACACAGTAGCATTGCCCAGCTCACTATGTCAGGCCCTTTAGTCACATCTTTCTGTGTGTGTGTGTGTGGGGGTGGGGGTTGGGGTGGGGGATCTGTTTTCATAGACCCTACATATACACAGTAGACATGGTAGAGTACAGTGAAATAATCAAAATGGACTGTAAAAATAAACGCAAAATTGGCGCAATCGTTAATGCGCTTCGGAACTACAGTTTAATGCAATAACTGATGCAATTAAACAAACTTAAAGCTCTCACTAATATGTAAATAAAATATATTTGTTGCGTTCTTAATTACCAACAAACTATTCTCTCATGTTGTACCAAATAAATTGAGGTATTAAATAAGAGGATCATGATGTGATCCTCTATTAGTGTTATGATTTTATATCTGAAAAAGGGCTAAGCAATGTTTTTGTCTGAAACGTTTTCGAAGTGTCCAGAATGCCATTTTAATTCAGAACTCACGTGTCTGTAAAGGAAAATCATAGAAAAGTCCCAGCCCTAAAGGTAAAAAAGCCGCTCAAAGTTTTTTCCTTTCTTTATCACGATTTTACCTTTGCAAAATCAATTCTCGTCTGTAGTTATTAATCTTTGAGATAAATTAAGTAGAAATTATGTTTTTTTTGTATTATAAATAGTACACCGAATAAAGCAGTGTCAGACTATTGGATATATTCATAGATTTAAAATGTCAGTCTCACAACAGCTGCATAAATTACTTGGTGTATGCCATGGCTACAGGCTGTGAGATGGGAGGGGGTTTTCGGTTTACTCCTACTGCTCATGCGGTGTTATCATTTTACCCGCTGTACCCATTATCAAAGGCTCCCTTAGAACACTTCTACATTGAAACCGCATATTGCTGTTCCGAACGGACGGTGGTCTTCAATGGTTTCTTTATTTCACGATTTTTGGTACAAATATATTCTCTTATAAAATAGATTTATTTTTGCACTCCTGGCAACGTTTTTCATCGCTCAGTTATTTTGATATCAGGTGCCAGCTTTCAGTAGTGCAATGCGTAACATTTTCAATTCCACAGAGCGGTGGCAGTGGCTGAGCGTTTTTACCGGGCATATTTACCGGTCAAAATGTACGTGTTTTATGAAATACAAGAAAGTATCATATGTACAATATCAGAGGTGGTCTTAAATTTAAGACAGCTTTATTGAGAAGTCTCATAGCAATGTGTGTGGGACTATAATCAAACCAAGAAGAGATCTCAGTCAAATTCGCATTGTGAATGTTGACTCTAAATACATTTAGATAAACCACTGTCACCTTAAAAGGTAACGCCTGTTAATTCAAAACAACCAATATGTACTTTGTTATATAATAGGATACGTGATGGCCTAATAATAAGTTCCAAAATTAATCAGAAATATTTTTATTACAGATATGGGAGTACAGGAATTATGTAAACCATGCAAACGTGGCGATAGACACAAATAGCTTGCCTTACGACATACTTCGTGTGCTTGTTTGTTTTTATGTAAAGCTAATCAATGCGTCAAGTTATTTGAAGGTAGATCGGCCTAAATCCTGCCTTATAGGACGAGAGTTGATTGTATATTTATAGGCCTATAAATTTCAAGATGTATTATATATAATTAGTATAATAACAAGTGTTGTGTGTAGGTATGCGAGCACAGGTGGCGTATGATCTCCAACATGGCGGCATGGCGTAATGCTGCTGGCGGCGAGGGCCCTGCTGTGGACAACTGGTGGGACAACGGAAATAACCAGATCGCCTTTTCCAGAAATGGTGCCGCATTCATCGCTTTTAACACGGAGGTGTGTGTCTATGGGTGTATATTTATGACTATTATTGCAGTCCTCATTTTAAAGAGAGTAAAACAATTCCTTTTCATGCTAAATTGATTGGCTGATTGGGGATTGGCTGAAACACATGTAAGTTCTTCAACTGTCAATTGTTATAAATCTAAGAAATCCTCCTAGAATACAACTCTGTGGTTTTGGTGCTCGGCATGCAATTTGATATGCTGAATGCAAAAGATAAAACTGACCTACTGAAGTCGGTTCAATGGTTGAGCAAAGGTTATAACGACGAGCGCCCATCCAGAATACCCCTCCCACGGCCACCATGCTGTTTCCATTTTTTTTAGAAATAGACAATTAGATTATTTATTTGTATTTATTTAACTGTATGAATTTTTAAATGTGTTGATTTTTGAAGGGTTCTGATATGTCTGTGACGCTACAGACGGGAATGCCAGCAGGCACTTATTGTGACATCATTTCCGGAAATCCTGGGGAATCCCCCTGCTCTGGCACAACAGTCACCGTCGGCTCCGATGGAAACGCTGATATTTTCATTTCGGGGAGTAGCTCCGATCCAATCGTAGCTATTCATGTTTAAGGGCGTGATTTTGGGATATTGCATATGTAAAACTGTATGATTAAATTTATCAGCAAATAAATATATTTTACCATTCAACGCGTATTTTGTTTTCATTGAAAGCGGTTCTAAATTTAATTCTGTGAATTATTAGTGCATTGTATGTGACATAAAGGCGAACATTTTTATACTGATTAATCACACTTGGTGTTGACTCATAAAAGGCGAATATCTGCAATTTGGTCCTACTTTATAGAAAATTTTTAGTATAACATATTTTTGCTGTAGTTAATGCTTCTATATTTTTATACGAATTATTTTGCTATGTCAAATTATCTTACAAGCTTCAAACGTAAAATACCTGGACAGGTGTAAATGCTCCTCAATTTGAGGTACAACGTTTTTTCCCAATAAATTTTAATAGATCTAGAGCCATGATAGTTTTGTGAAAGAATGCTAAAATAATTATGAAATAATCAAAATAGAAACTGATATGTAATTAATTATTATTTATATGGCACTTGCTGTGTAAAATGAATTGCTGAAAATATGTTCCTTTGCGTTACTATGCAACACACCAGAGACATAATACTAAAGAAAGAAAGTACTGCATAGAGAACACTGTTTGTGGAAGACTAGATATCGTGTATTAATTTAGGTAAAAGGATTCTACATTTCTACTTAATAGCATTTCAGTACTAGCAGACTTAATACCGTTTGGTAAATTGTTCCGAATCGTAGGCATGGCAAACCTAAATCCAAACCTAACTATAGAGTAATATACGGCATTTCGACGTTCTGTTAAATATTGAAAAATATAGAATGGCATAATTTTTGCTTGGCTTTTTATAGATATCAAATTAAACAATACAGATATAAAATGAGAAAAAGCATATGAGCTTGCTAATATTTTCTTGTTCAGTAAAAAGGTTTAATATATCTATCACCAGTATTATCCGTGCTTTGATCGTGACACTTTAGCGTATTTTTAGATCATGACAGATTCTATCGTAATTAAAAAAGGGATTGATTTATGTGACTGTCTGACTATTAAAAGAATACCAAACATATGCATCAGAGCTGCAAAGCCCCCAGTCAGGGCAATACTTAGTGCCATAAAGACTGACTGCCTGGACATACTGTCAGTGTTGTGATAGATGGGGTTGCTGTTACTTTCCGAAAGCATAAACAACATCAGTATCGTCATTTTAGGCAACAAACCAAGGTAGGTGTCGCTTTCAGGCAAATGTCCTACTAAGAGGTACTGATGCTGTGATTTTTCAGTTATTACAACCTCAAAATTGCATTATATGGTGACGAATTTATTGGACTTGACACATTATTTACCGTGTTCGACGAATCATAAAACATAGAAGTGAGAGGAAAATTAACGGTCAACAGCAGCATAGTGTCTATGTGTATCATACCCTTATGCACGCTTTGAAAACAAACTATGAAACAAGGGTACCTATATCTGCAGACAGTTTCAGAAAATGGCACGTATGCCCCGAAAATTGCTATATTATATTTCTTGGCATTGTAACAAGTAAATGAAATGAAACAAACTGGTGGCATCTCAAAATTAATTTGATATTTTATATTAAACATTTATTAAACAGATCTCTTTTAGTTAAGTTGACACTGTTAAGTTCAGCTCCCGGATGATTTAGGCTATGGTAGCCTCATCAAACGTGTGACCGACATGCGAAGTCCAAAACATTAAAGCATAGATTTTAGTAATCGATTCTAAACCTGTTGCTAATAATTAATATTTTCGGGTTTCTATTTTTTTTCAGGAGTTGATTGAAAAGTGCATTTTAATTTATTGTGTTATTGATTGCTCAGAACATTACTCAACTATAACAACTTGAATATATATTTTTAAACTTCAAAAAGCGTGAAGGGGTGGGTGAGGGTAACTTATAAAAGTCCCCCAATAAAAATAAAATAACTGAGGTTGCATTAACAGCAGTCCGGGAGTAGTGTAGTTAGTAGGGGGTGTGGATTTATGGCTAGGGTGGAGTTGGTTAAGTATCTACGACACCATTGGGTAAATAAATAATCCACAGCATGATTCAACATTTTTATGTTCGACTTATGACGCAATTGTTGCGCAGACACAAATAGAACTGGCCGCATTAATATATTTTAATAGAACGGTTGAGTTGCTGGAATATGTAGTTTAATCTGGTAAGAAGCAAGTAATCTGACCTTTAGGCAGGTGGTTTAGACAGGGGTTGGCTAGTCAGTAACTTGCTCTTAAGCTATCTGTTAACAAAATGTTAACAAAATCCGATCTCCCGGTTTTCAGTTTGTCTTCTACAAAATCTACACGTACGTTTTACTTTTGTGCCTGTTTTTTACGGGTATGTGTTTACTTTTGTACGCGTACGGGTTTACTTTTGTGCATGGCTTTTTACGGATATATGTTTACTTTGGTACGCGTACGTGTCTGCTTTTGTGCATGGCTTGTTACGTGCATGTGTTTACTTTTGTACGAGTACGTGTTTAGTTTTGTGTATTATAACCGACCTTTGTTGGTTTACACCATACATGATTGAAAGTGTTGTTTGTGCTTATTTTTATGGGTTGTTTTAATTTCTAAGTTAATCGGAAAGGAATGGGTAAAGTTAAAAACTAATCCGCTGGCCCTCCACCCTCCTCCCATCCTCCCTCCAGTGGCCTTAATTCCTGGGTTGTATCACCCTGGGGCTGGTATGTAAGTTTTCTTTTAAAAACGCAAACCGCAGTTATTTTTTATTTACATCTAGCTCAGTTTTTGCACAATATTAATAATAATCAGCATAAAAATTGGCCAATAAGCATAAAAACAGTGCATAGCGACAGGATTCTTTAAATTGGTATCATTATTCAATCTTCAGAAACAAACTGGTCTGCAATCAATGTAAGTGCGTAACATTTACGCTATATCAGAAAAACGAGTGCTATAACTTTACAAACCTTTGAAAACTTTACAGACTCTATTTCAATACACATGTACAATCAGAACTAGGATTTGAACCCGCCAGTCTTGTCTTGTTAAGTGAATGCACATCCTTGCTTCACTAATTCCATTGTCATTAACATTTGTGTTTCAATATTGATCCTTCAGAAATATTTATAAATCATAAAAATCTATATTTGAAATGCGAAATTGTGTATTTTAGTTCACCCTTTACGTTTTATCGCGAGAATTAGGCGAATGAGGCGATTTACCTACTGAATTTACACTTTTCTACAGCTAGAAAGCGCCCGGAGGTAAGAACTAGGCCAAGTATTTTTTATCATTTCCGTAACACTAACAGTTGCAATAAAGTAATTTAAAGGTTATTTCACAAAAGCTCTCATTAGTACCAAATGACGACCGTGCATGTTCATGACCTCGAAACGAGGGGTGCTAATTTTATCACAATATACCTTCTTTAACCAAACGCTGAGTGCGGTTTTTGAAGGAAACTTTTGGGAGTACTGAATGAAAATTTTGCACTCACTACGAGCAGCGTTTTCCCTCAAAATCAAAACCATTACTCCGGGTTTTTAGATACGCAATGCAACACATTGTAATACCAAGTGTGGCCCCAGAGAGCGTAATAAACAGTAGTTTTCACTCAGCAATTAAGAATAAGTAAAGCTGACTATATTTTCTAAAACCATTGCATTTTCTTCTTGGGTTTACCTAGAATTTAACACTAGAATACGAGAATTATCAGTTAAAGAATACACAAATGTTAGTTTTATGGTTAATTCGGTTTCTACACCTCTAATTTACAAATTGCAATTGCATATTGCATTATGTGGAAATCATGAAGAATGTATTTCAATTCACGATTGCAATAAAGCAATGGGCTAATGCCTCATTAGTACTAATATTTATACAGATAACATCTATGCAGTCCCCTTAAATCATTCCATTATTTCTAATGTAGTCATTTCTTTGATTTACTCAACTTTTTTGTTTTTGTCACCTTGTAATGTTCACTTTCCTCTCCTTAAATTTAGAATTTTTGTCCATTTTGTGGATTCAAAGGTTTGGTTAAATTACTCCTATAATCAGATCGAATCTTTCCCCACATAATAGTCATGTCTTCAGCTTTGCGATTACTCATTTAGTCGCACTCATTTCAACTCATTCATTTCCTATCACTCCTTTCCTCTGACTCATTACCTCTGACTCATTTCCTCTGACTCATTCCTTCTTATTCATTTTCTCTGACTCATCCCCTCTGACTCATTTCCTCTGACTCATTCCCTCACACTCATTTCCTCTGACTCATTCCTTCTGACTCATTTACTCTGACTCATTTTCTCTGAGTCATTCCCTCTGACTCATTCCCTTTGACTCATTTACTCTGACTCATTCCCTCTGACTCAATTTCTCTGACTCATTCCCTCTGACTCATTTCCTCTGACTCATTCCCTCTGATTCATTTCCTCTGATCCATTCCCATTCATTCGTTCTCTTTACTTTCATCCTCATTGACATGCTCCGTTAATGCAATTAATTCCTCCAACTCTGTCAATAATAACGACCGCGGATGCGAGTCAAGGATGCATTGACACTTGCCTGATTCCGATTTGCAGACAGGTGTAAATGTTTTAGTGGCACACCAGCAAGCGTTGTCGGGTAGTGGCTTACGGTCCTTGATGCATACCCCGCCTTTTCTGATCTTGGAGCTGCACCGTGATGTGTGAGGGTTACACCATAAAGCAGGATTAATCGTTTCAGGATCATTGCATTCGGCGTCACGTTCGCACCTAATACCTTCACATACAACATTATACCCTCCTCAGGCACAGTAATTACACAGTTTGCTGAAAATCTTGTTCGAATACAAAATGCGACATTCATAGTAAAAATCTTAATTCAGGTTTTGACAGGTTTGTTTCTAAAATCTGTTGACATATTTAAACGACATCTTAAAATCAAGTTGAGTTAATGCACAATTCACTAAAATTGACTAAATGGCGCCATCTTTCAAATATTGTACGAATGCTGCCTAGATAGGCGTCTCTTAAAAAGTGTTTCAGAGTTCACCAAAAGTTGGCCAAATTGGGTTATTTGGAAATGCTTTGTTAGCCAGTGTTCAAAATACTTCCATACCTGATGGCCTGTCCTCATACTCGTAATATTGCTTTGTAAGGTGAGTGCTTAGTCCATCGGCAATAATTACGTTGTGAAATGGTTCTGCTTTAGCATACCAGGCATACTGTTCCCCGGATATCTTTGCTACCGGGTATTCTCTCTCTTTGTCAGTTTCCTATAAAAAGAGAAAATATATGAAGGAGTAACGCGGACACTCATAGTGTCATGGTCTCATAATAAACAAACAAGTGTGACTCTCTTCGTTATGGTAGAGCTTAGGTAGTATTGTTTGCCTCAGGACTTGAACTTGTTATCGCTTGACTTCATTTTTTAAAACTGATTACGACTGGTACTGTAACTGTACGGTACTGAAAATAAGACGATATAAAAGGGACAACGGGGGACATTTAAAAAGTATTTAAAAGTATCTGTCGAAATCAAGTATTCAAGCAGTTTTAAAATCCATTTTGTCTGAAGGGAACTATAACTAACATGGATTCGTAAATTAAATATTTTTAGCAAAGCAATAAATTTTTACTGAATAAATTGCTGGTGCATCAATAAAAACGGAAATATTTGTGTTTTTATAAAATATGCAATAACCAAATAATTGACCAATGTTGAAGAGATTCCAAAAACACTATTCGAAAACAGCTGACTCGGGTAACTAGTGCTTAGTGAGAAATTGTATTATATTTTAAATATTCCGTTATGTTTCCAATACAAGTGACATAAATTACTTTTATTGACGTTCGATCCAGTGCTGCAGATCAATTATCGCAGAATTGAAAAATAACGTCAAACATTTTTTGCTGATTTTTAATTTATACTATACAATGCCATTTTGTTTTTAACGAATTTCTTCTTCACCTGAGCACGCATACGAAAGTATTCAAACTGGTAATCCACAAAGGCGTGATATAACCAGAAAAGCGGATCACTCGGTGAGCAAGGAAGGTTCCCCATATCTCCTCCAACCCAATCATGAATTTCGCCATGCTTTTTTTCAAAGGAACACCGGTCATCCTTATGACATGTCCATGCTTTCTTAGACCAGTGAGCCATGTGTGCAAAATATCTTCGATCTAATGTATCCAGCAATTAAAGTTAATATTTGAGAATGAACGTAATGTACAAAATATGATGTCATGGTAAGAATTATACGATGTAACAACGATAAGAAACTCTGCTTCTACATTGTAAAAAAGGTGCAGCACAGATCGATCAGAGAAAATACCCTAATTCATAAACCATCTGGTCTCTACATTATAGCATTCCAATCTTGATATAAAAAATAAAACAGAATATATGATATGGAATATAAAAACATAATGGACAAAATAAAAATATTGAATAGGGTAAGTAATATAAAGGTATTAGACTTGATATCAGGTGCTGCTCGCAAGGCAAATGATGTAATTACAGTAGCATTCTATTAAGTTTTAAATGAGAACAATAATAAGCCGCTGTTATCCAACAACCAACTTCTACGACGGTTCGTGCAACAGCCAACCTCTGCGGCGGTTCAGTTGGTTATATATAACACCTGTTTTCACTCCGGAGACCAATTGGGGGGTTTTCGCGAAAATAGTAACCATAAAAGAGAGAAGCTACTTTTAAAAATATCCATCCGCTTTGTGTTGACATGTAACAGATAGATCTCTTCAGAGGTCAGCTGTTTTATCACAACGATAATATGCAGTTGAAAAGTTGTGATGTTTGAACGCTTACACACGGCTGCTAATATAGTTATGGTAAAAATGAAAAAAATATAGTGAATATACTACACGTATTCATAAGTAATGTATAACAGAGCCATACTAATATCCAAAATAGTTTAACTCAGATGATTAAATTGTGAAGAGAATACATTTAATGAAATACGAACTTTAGTTCTCTAAAACATAGTGCAGTGAATTACACACCTATGTCAGTGAACCGGTAGTGCATTGGTTTAATTTATTTAATCAAGCACCCTTGCGTCAGCATGATGCACAATTGGCACCTTGTATGTTAAGCTGACTTATAACCTTACCCTGAAGTTATGTTCTTGCCAGAGTTGTTCATCATCTGCACTGGCATTTCGATCGACAGTACCGCCACATTTTACCAAGGCTGGCATGTTAGCAAACGGCTCTAATAATGCCAAAGAACAGAGGTTTAAGTTGTATTTTTGTGCTACAATGGCAGTGACGCTTAAATTCATGATGTGTGAAATTATGGTATTTATTGCTTTGATATAATTATCATGTAATTATTCTACACAATGTACCATGTACATTAAGAAAAAATAACAAAAAAATCTCAAATCTCAGAAGCGCGGATTCTTAATGAAAATAAAGTCGTGTATTTAGTATGCAACACTTTGTTGTCGTGATTTTCTGTAAGTTTAAGGATGTTACATTTTATTAAGTAAGAAAACCTATTCTACATAATTTTCACACATGCATAACTATCTGCATGTGCTCTGCTTTTTAGCAACCAGTATGATTTAGGATAAAGGTTTCATTTCTATAGTATGGGTGTCTAAGAAATATGAAATTTGCGAAAAACATATTTATACTGTCTAAAAGCATGATTGATGTAGTTATTATTAAAACGCTAAATTAACACAAATATGACACAAAAATTTTAATTTGTATGGAATTGCTATAATTTAAAAACATACAAATTTCTACAGTAAATGCGTCAAAATATGTCTTGTTATCAATGAAAATTATTTGTACCTCCAAGCGTTCCTTTATTGTTTCCCATAAATTCCGACTGCCACATAACCGAATCCGCTGCAACCGGCAATTCACTGTCTAGTATGGAATCCCAATAAGGTATGCCTCAATCCTCTGGATATCCCCCAATTGTAGTCAAAACTTCTTCAAACCTGGCAACAAAATAATTTTTTTAACAAATTATCCTATGTTTTTTCCTACGGTAACTCATTTTAAAACCTGAATGCTAAAATATGAATAATTATCATGAAACACACTATTTTGTATAAAGAAACATATAAAATATTTACATATTGCCCTCCTCAACGGAACGCAATATATATTGAGTTATGGCACAAGTTATTTAGGAATCACGGTGAATTCTTAGAAAAGGTTAGTTCTTTCCGACCTTCTGAATGAACGAAAGGCCATGAATATTCATAAAGATATACTAAAATAAGGTTATTGATTGTATTTTGTCACCTTAATAAGTACAATCGGTGCCACGGTAAGAATGATTCTCCAAAATGGGCTCCAGGAGATTGTTGTTTCTGGTGCAACGCAACAAACATATGATAAGCGCTGATATGACGATTATCTTCATCGGGGAAGTACTTCAAGAGCCTCCAAATTGCATCCACATATTTCTTCCTATCCGTTTCTTTCATTTTTCTGAAAAGCAATGTTATTAGATCGTGAAATGAGTCATTCAGCGTTTCCTAACCGGAACAAAACAAAGATAACGACAGTGTTTATAGACAGCAACTCAGTGAGGGTCATACTGTTGAATGA
The DNA here is from genome assembly GCA_949752745.1 of Protula sp. h YS-2021. Taxonomy (NCBI): domain Eukaryota; kingdom Metazoa; phylum Annelida; class Polychaeta; order Sabellida; family Serpulidae; genus Protula; species Protula sp. h YS-2021. The sequence continues at coordinate 64,295,261 of OX457031.1, read as the reverse complement.
GAGATACTCAGAACATTTTAGGTTCTCAGGTTCTCTTCAGGTACTCAGGTCTCCAGGTACTTAGAGACTTAAGACATTCAGGTACGCTTCAGGTTCTCAGTTTGATTTCAGGTACGCCGGTACACTTCAATAACTAAGATAAACTGAACACTATAGAGGTTCTCCGGTACACGTCAGTAAATCAGATATACTTAATGTACTCCGGTAAATTTCGGATACTTGGGTACGCGTTCAGGGACTTTAGGCACTGGATAAATAGAAAAATACAGTCAATTAAAAGTCAATTTGAGGAACACCCTCGCTAAATAACAACCAAGTATTGTGTAATTTGGCCGTTTGTATATTATACAATATTTGATATAATGATTAACCCTTAAAAACTTGTTTTATGTGGTTCGTAGTTTCTTGAATAAGCAGCTAGTACTTTCCATACCTCAGTTAGCGAGGTGTGTGTATGTTAATAAATAAATTAACATATAAACGTATTACTTTATTTTGAAAAAAAAAACAATCAAGAATTGAACGGACTTCCGGACAAAACCATAATAATAAAATAACCCGTCTATGTCTTATCTATTTTTAGATAAATATCAATTGCTGGTTAGTTTAGTAAAGAACTGGACTAACAAGGAGAATCTCTTTCTTCCTGGACTGATGATTCATTGACTAATTTTAGTAAATTGTAATAATAGTGCTATCAAAAGACAATATGTAAAATATTCCTGGTGGAAATTGACCAAGTAAAATGTTACAAATAGACTTGCAGAAATTTCGCAATATTTTCCAAACAGCGATTCAACACATGAGTCAATATTCAATGAGTCAATATTCAATGAGTCAATATTCAATGAGTCAATATTCAATGATTCAATATTCAATGAGTCAATATTCAATGAGTCAATATTCAATGAGTCAAAGTTCAATAGAAAAACAACAAAACGTTCTAATTAAAAACTCCAGAAATAAATAAATAATAAATATGAAAAATATAAGTACTAAACTAAATAATTAAATAATAGTAAACGTGCAAGAGCAGTTTGCAAAAAAATCCATGTATTTAATATCATTAAAAACAAAAACGGCGGCTATATTAGATATTTGGACAAGAAACAAGACATTTATATTCTTATGCTTCTTCATTATATCGATTCAAGTTGTTAAATTTTCTAACTTACTAGTACTTTAGGAAACATCTAAACATTAATTTGAAATGTAAAAATTAAATTTATAATTCCTTGATAATTTTGCAATGTAAACAGTATGCCTATTTTTTTGACATATAAGTTTTGACATACAATTTTTCTACCCTTTCAAAAATAAATTGTCACCTGAATTCCTTTCTTTTTCGCAATGGTTTTGTAATTAATTCGTATTCTTGTTTAACGCCCGCTACAACAGCACTATACTGCAGGGGTGGGAGTCGGCCCAAGACTGTTTCTGGATAAGAAGGTTTGTTGCAATCTTGGTTTGGTTTGTAGTTACCAAGGGAGTACCACCAAGCTGACTGCTTTGGCGTTAACAAAATCTTCTCATTGAGTTCTGGAGGTCCCCAATCTTGAACTGACACACAGAGTTTTACAAGAATTGTTGTTATTACAAACAAAATAAGCATTTTGAAACTGATTTATTATTTCGTCCAAATTACAAAAGGCGTATCACTAATCTGTGTGGTAGAGCAAATGTCTATCGTAAAGAAGCAAGCATGTCAGCTATTTATAAACAACTATCACACCACATTACGTCACATGTGTGGTATTTCTTTACAAATGTATACCAGAGACATCTAACGCTGCAGATTAAACTACAGCTTCCTTTAAAAGAAATATAACGCTTTTCTTCCGAGTCTCCAGGCCATATTTGGTATGGAATTCTTCATAGACACACAGTAGCGACATCTTGCGCTGTATATTAAAAACACAATATAAACAACTACCTAAATATAATAACGATGTCCAAGATATTGTTGTCAGCTTGAAAAGCACATACAGAGCGAAGACACTAAATGAACAATAGATACACAGCTTCACACCAATCCAACAGGTGAGTTCTTTTATCTAAGGACTACAACAATAAATACAATTTTTATTATTTGCGACGTCAAATCTGGATAAGGGACACTTAAATACATAAGTGTAAAGACAGATGGATTGGATCGTAACACTTGCACAGAAGACAGTCATATAAATTGATCATTGTATCGTTGTTGGGAAAGCATTTGTAGTCTTGGCTATTATCTCAACTATGTGCCGTTCCTACGTTGGTTAACACTGTAATGCAAGCTATTATCTTCTAAATATATATTTCATCCCAACTTTCAAAGTCCCTTTCTTCTGTTCCTTACTCATAATTCTTTCATATACTCTAAAATATGGGGATACAAAACCCTCATACATCACTAACGATTGGTTTGTTTCTGCTTTCAACTTGGGGTGGGGTGTCTACTGTCTTTGGGAAAACCACAAGTTCGAAATAATATATTGAAATATAATAAAATTCTTTTTGAAAAAAATTTTAACGTGTGAAATATGTCAATTGCCGTGGGCAATTTGATCACTCCCTAATCGACATGCTGCAGGCTCATTTCAATAGACTCCAGTTTCTTTGAAGCTACAGGTAAAAGGCATGGGATGATATGGAACGGTAAAGGATATTCAACATTAAAACAAAAAAGATGTTTTCTCCTGGTCAGTTATGTTTTTGTTAAAATCAATGATATAATATGTTATATGTTATATGTAATAATGTATTATTATAACGTGACTCCCTCCCTCCCTCCCTCCCTCCCTCCCTCCCTCCCTCCCTCCCTCCCTCCCTCCCTCCCTCCCTCCCTCCCTCCCTCCCTCCCTCCCTCCCTCCCTCCCTCCCTCCCTCCCTCCCTCCCTCCCTCCCTCCCTCCCTCCCTCCCTCCCTCCCTCCCTCCCTCCCTCCCTCCCTCCCTCCCTCCCTCCCTCCCTCCCTCCCTCCCTCCCTCCCTCCCTCCCTCCCTCCCTCCCTCCCTCCCTCCCTCCCTCCCTCCCTCCCTCCCTCCCTCCCTCCCTGCCTCCCCCCTGCCTCCCTGCCTTCCTCCCTCCCTTCCTGCCTCCCTGCCTCCCTGCCTCCCTCCTTCCCTCCCTCCGTCCGTCCGTCCGTCCGTCCGTCCCTCCCTCCCTCCCTCCCTCCCTCCTCTCCCTCCCTCCCTCCCTCCCTCCCTCCCTCCCTCCCTCCCTCCCTCCCTCCCTCCCTCCCTCCCTCCCTCCCTCCCTCCCTCCCTCCCTCCCTCCCTCCCTCCCTCCTCCCTCCCTCCCTCCCTCCCTCCCTCCCTCCCTCCCTCCCTCCCTCCCTCCCTCCCTCCCTCCCTCCCTCCCTCCCTCCCTCCCTAACTCCCTCCCTCCCTCCCTGACTCCCTCCCTGCCTCCCTGCCTCCCCCCTGCCTCCCTGCCTTCCTCCCTCCCTTCCTGCCTCCCTGCCTCCCTGCCTCCCTCCTTCCCTCCCTCCCTCCCTGCCTCCCCCTCCTCCCTCCCTCCCTCCCTCCCTCCCTCCCTCCCTCCCTCCCTCCCTCCCTCCTCCCTCCTCCCTCCCTCCCTCCCTCCCTCCCTCCCTCCCTCCCTCCAATTTGTGTTCAGTAAACGAATTCAGTCCGGTGGAATTGAGTGGGGAGAGGTTCAGTACTCACGTACGAACTGGTGTCCATGCACGCCCATGACTTTTTAAATCGACCTATTGACGGAATGCTTATCGTGAAATATTACCCACTTTTTTAACCCAAGGTGGAGTTGGTTCTAAAAGAATATCTCATTTAAAGGAAATGCTTTGTACCCAAAAAAGTTACAACCTTTCTGGGACATGCGTTTTTTACATGGATGGTAACACATTCAATAATGCGCATTTCTTCAATGTTTTGTCCTGATGCCCCTCAGAAATTTTACTTGTATAAGCTCTTTGCATACTTCAGTGTGGGAGTTGATTTTGAAATGGTATTAACAAACACAAAGCATGTATAAGACCTGCGCGTTGGTTCATCTAATGTATTCACGTTTTTGTGAGTTTCGTAATCTTTTTGTCATAACAGAATAGAAAAGGCTTCACTTTGGTAGTTCGGCAGGTCACATTTCTAGCCCGAAATAAATTCTGAAATGAAATAGTACAATGTAAAGGTTCAAATGGAGGCTTTACTGTGTAAAATTACCCTTGCACATTGAATCCTGCCTCAATGCGACTGTAATTTCAGGGAATTTAAAAAAATTCTTAACCAATTTCCCAGAAGTGTTTCTCTCCACATATATGATCGGATTACCTTCTAATTTTACATAAATGTTCACAAAAAATTTGCTAAATTGTGGCATTTTGAATTTTTTTGGGGACCAACTTTTAAAATGCTGATTCTCACAATCTTGATCGCATTCCTTTCAAATTTTAGACATATTTTAACTGGATACGCATCACTTGAAATATTTGGCAAACCAGCAAAAATTGGCTAAATAAGGGCAGTCTACAATTTTTTGACCGAAAATTTTTCAAAGGTTTTCCCCCCACAGTTATGATAGGAATGTCTTCAAATTTTGCATAAATGTTCACTAGGTGTACCTCTATTGAAAGTTACTTTTTGCATATACACTAAAATAGACTAAGTGGGGTTGAGATGCATTTAAAGAAATTAGTAGCAGATTTTTAAAATGCTTTTTCCACAATTTTTATCGGGTGTCTTTCTAATTTTTAACGATTGTTCCTTAGATGGTTCTCTCTCAAAAATTTACTTTTTTGTCGATCCTCCAAAGAATGGATAAATGGGGGGGGGGGGGGGGGATTTTTAAATTCGCTCGTAACCAGTTTTCAAAATTTTGTTTTTTTTCTAAAAATTTTATGTTGCATAAATGTTGCATAAATGTTGCATAGGTGTTCACTAACTGTCACCTCTTAAAAAATTACTTTACGGGCGACTCAAAAATGGCTAAGTATTTAAAAATACTTAGTAGCCAGTTTTCAAAATGGTTCTTCTCCCACAATTTTGACTGGAATCGTTTGAAAATTTGTACGAAGTTTCATCACTCATATGGCAACCACTTTTCGACGACCATTTAAGCCTATTGATAGGTAATTTACCAGATCTCGGCTGGTCATAATGTCCCTTCTTGTTATCTGTTCTCGTCTTGCTACAGAACAGTCCACATTAATTTTGCTTAGACATTACAGCTATCCTCGTTTTGCCAATTATTTTGCAGACCACATTTAAGTGACTTTTACAAGCAGCAAATTACACTCACGCTTTCCCAAACACAACAAAACCAGATTCTTTTTCACCATGATATACCTTAAATCTCTTTGTACACTGCACTGGGCGAACTGTTTGAATTTCATGCTTTAAACTCATGAACTAAGATCGTTTATTTGATAATTTGTCATTAGATTCCATTATTACTGAGATTCTGACAAAAGATTCTGAAAAAGTTATCCCAGGGCAGTGAAGCACTAGTGATAGCTTATTTTTATGCCACTTCTATGTAATTCATGTGTCGTTTTTGCGAAAATAAAAATGCTTTCTTTGTATATTTTATTTAGGATACGCCTCGTCTTTATGTATCATTGTTGATAATGTCCCAGTATTAACAAATTATCGTCGCTAAAATCCCTCTGTTGAAGGGTAGGGGCAATCCCTTCCCTCCCTCCCTCCCTCCCTCCCTCCCTCCCTCCTCCCTCCCTCCCTCCCTCCCTCCCTCCCTCCCTCCCTCCCTCCCTCCTCCCTCCCCTCCTCCCTCCCTCCCTCCCTCCCTCCCTCCCTCCCTCCCTCCCTCCCTCCCCTCCCTCCCTCCCTCCCTCCCTCCCTCCCTCCCTCCCTCCCTCCCTCCCTCCCTCCCTCCTCCCTCCCTCCCTCCCTCCCTCCCTCCCTCCCTCCCTCCCTCCCTCCCTCCCTCCCTCCCTCCCTTCCTCCTCCCCATTTTTGTTCAGTAAACGAATACAGTCCGGATGGAAGGGAGTGAGGAGAGGGGCAGTATGCATAAGTATAAAGGGAGGTGGGCTAGATCATGACACTGTTGCCGTCGTCGTTATCATTGTTGTTATGCTTATTGTCGTTGTTGTCATTGTTGCATTGGTCGATGTCATTGTTGTTATATTTGTCGTCGTTGTTGTCATTGTTGCTGCTATTGTTGCTACCATTGTCGTTCTGGTTGTCGTCGTTGTGTCATTGTTATGGTCATCGTTGTTTCCATTGTTGTTGTCATTGTTGTTGCCATTGTTTTTATTACCATTGTTGTTGCCCTTTTTTTTACTTCACTCCATAGAAAGAATAGACTAAGTCCACAAAATTAACAGTAGTTTTAGCAACTGCGGCGAGACCTAAACACAAAAACGGACTGTATACCAGTGGCAATCCAAGCAAAAGCACTCAAGCGATTACTCGATGACCAGCCAGATGGCAAGTACAAGGGATGAAATACAATCAAATAGAAATAAGAAGTTGCTACCTTATTAGGGCTGTGAGAAGTTATGTTTATTACCCTGATCCTGTGTATCATAACCTTATGATGGTGACATTTCATACCATGTAAAAATAGGTTGATGCAATTTGATTTATTTATTGGTGATGTAAGAACTTACTGGAAGCATAGTGCATCAATATTATTCTTTTTTACATTTTGATTTATTTATTAGACTTTTAGGTGGCTTAAGAACTTAATAAAAGTATTATTAATATAGAGGGTTAAGAAGGCATCATTACCATTATCAAAGCCGTCACCAAAAGTTAAATCTTCCGGATTCAGGCGAGGGCTTTCAATATAGCTAAAGGCATGGCACCTTTTTCAACTAGTTTGGAATTGATGTCTTTCATTCGCTTTTAATTACTACTTTTGGTTCAACACAGGTTGTTAATGTGACAGGGGCAACTTTTGTGGTCGGTCCAGAGTGTCCCGTAACTATAACAACAACGTCGTCCCTGACACCACTGCTTGAGCTCTGGAAGGAGACCCTTCGTGACTTGAACCAGGTGTTGAGAAACTGGAATGAATTTCAAATAAATATTTCACAGAGAAAACACTGTCGTTGAGGACTGCACATTGATAAGCAGAGTTTGGAAAATCAATGTGTTTGCTTCACGCGGAACCACTCCCAGAGCCCCTTTGACAATACATTTTCGTGTTTTATTTGATGGTCTGTTATGTGATTTAAGAACTTAGTGAAAACATGACGTATTAAAGGGGGATAAAAATTCAACCAAAAATAAGTTGCTACATTACAGTGGCTGTGCAAAATTAGGTTTAGTATACTGATTCTGTGTACCATAACCCTATGAGATACATAATACAAAAATGATAAAGTTTGATTTGTTTATTGGTCTATAAGGTGGTTGAGGAAACTACTGAAAGTAGTATCATTATAAAAGAGGGAAGGGCCCTTCTGTGTATATTATGACGGTGGCGTAAAAATTACAGTTTATCTTCAGAATCAGATTTTGAAGATTCAATGTAGTAAGCACACTTATAGGTTCTAGTCCACCTGTTATAATACATAGGATACACCACATTCCGTAAAATGGATATTTGTTCATAGAACTTCGAACTTTTTTATTACAGGATGTAAAAATATTGCGGTCTCGATAGTGACAGGATGTAAAAAGAGTACTGTTCGGTTCCACAGGGAAGCAAACTTGGCCCTAGACTGTATAGTGACTGTACGATGCCTCTTGGCAAACTTATCAGATTTTTATTTCTTATATTTTATTGCTACGCGGATGACACACAACTACTGAAAATTTCACCACTCATACGCGAACACCAACTCAGCGCTAGGCAACTTTTAGAGACACCCATAACATCTATACAAAAATGGATGTTTCGAAATAAGCTAAAATTGAATCCTGTTTTTTGTTTTGTCAAGCACCCGTAACCAAAACAAAATTGTGACCGACGCTCTTTATTTGGAAAACGAAACTATTAAAAGATCGGATGTGGTAAAAAACTTAGGCGTATTAATGGACTCCACTTTAAGTATGGGCGCTCACGTAAATGGCATTCGCCTGAGTTGTTGTTATTTTTTGTCTTGGATAGGCAGGGTCAGACGATCACTCACCATCGAGACCGAAAAGCCGATAGTCCACGCGTTAGTAATATCTAGGCTTCATTATTGCAACGGTCTGTTATCAGCGCTTCCTAAATACCTGTTGCATGAGTTACAAATGGTAATGAATGACGGTGCCCGTGTTGTAGTGAATCAGAGACGTGACTCAAGTGTGAGTATCACGAACATCCTCCAAAATTCGCATTGGTTACCCATCAATGAAAGGGATGATTTCAAAGTGCTAACACTTGTTTTTAAATCGCGACATGCCATGGTACCCAATTATATATCGGACTTGCTGATGTGGTATCAACCAGCTCGCAACCTGCGTTCTACAGACCGAGTCTAGGCTTAAACCCCCTCCCCCCGACCGAAACCCCCCCGGCCCTAACCCCCCGTCAAACCCCTCCCCCCGACTAAAACCCCCTGGCGGCCTAAACCCCCCGACCCAACCCCCCCCCCGTTCTCAAAGAAAATGTGTAATTTTAATTTGTTCTGGCGCCTCTTTTCGCACTCGCACGAAACATATCCATTTGCTAGATTTTTTTGCTTTATATACAAATGCCCTTGGTACAATATCTTTGGATTCCCTTTAGCAGATGTGATGTATTCCATGATGGTAGCATGGTTTTTCACAGCAATCTGGGTCACTAAATTACCCATTCAAGTGAATCACAATGGATATAAGTCACATCTACCGCAAGAGAAATTGTAATTTGTAAACTCGACTGATCTCGCAACCGGCATATGAATTGCAATTTTTAGTGTATACCCACTCATCAATCGTAAGAGCAATTGCAATTTCAAAAACTGAGTGCTATCATCAAAAGATGTATGAAGTTTCTTTAATCATGATGATCAATTCCTTCAGTGGTTCGAAAATTGCAACTTTAAACGCCCTGTGGTCTCTTCAATGGGCATATGAAGTGTAATTAACAACGTGGATGTATCGCAATTACAAAATATAAAATAGACCTGAGAACCGGGGGTTTGGAACGGGGGGGGGGTTTAGTCGGGGGGGGGGGGGGGTTAGGGCCGAGGGGTTTCGGTCGGGGGGGGGTTGGGCCTGTTCCCCTACAGACCAGCTCCTACTCAAATGCCGGAGAACACGTAACAGATATGGGGATAGAGCGCCCTCAAACTGTGAAATAAGTTGTTCCACCTTGAGTTTAACCTTAAACCCAAAACGCCTCTTCTTATGCTGTATGTCAGTAGTACAATGGGTCTGTATTCATCTTTGTCAGTGTTATGTATTTAAAGCTATTTCAAATTGCACTTTTAGTATTGTCAGTATTACATTGTGTCTTTGTCCACATCTGTCAGCATTATGTATTTAAAGCTATTTTAAATTTACACCTTTAGTATTGGCAGTATTACATTTCGTCTGTGTTCATCTTTGTTAATGTTATATATTTAACCTATATTAAATTTGCTCCTAGTCAGTATTAGTATTGTAGAATTACTTTTTTTCATGCCGTTTTTTCTTCTATGTCGTTTTAACCTTATTGTGCGCTTAGTTGCAAGTTCTTAAAGGGCGCAATATAAAAGAGTCTAATAATATAATAATAATATAGGTCGGCCTTCTATGAAAACCATGTTCTGTAAAACATCAATAAGGAGATGTTTCAGTATCAAGAATAAAAAAGCAGCCGTTCATTTGGTGCTGGCTATTTTCGTGCATCTTCCACGACCCTCATCGATGACAAAACGTTGTAAATAACGTCTACTAAAAATTCCAACAGTGAAACCTCCACCTTCCTAAATTGCATATATTCCAACTAAAGCAGCCAAGTTAGGCCTCAAACAATGTTGAGAAAAAAAGACAAGGAGTCAGAAACAACGCGGATGCTGTATTTCCATTAAACCAGGAACCGAAGCTATCTAAAGGTTATCGCTGCTTCTCTAAAAACACAAAAGTGTATATGGGACACATATTTTTCAGGCGAAACCGCCAAGCAAGATAAATAACAACCAGAAGTTTGCAATGAAATCAAACAGAAACTTCATTATAGTTGCAAGTTTCTATTTATGCCCCGTAATTTTAAACGATTAAAAAAATAGATTGAAACAAATACTAGTGGCAATGCAAGCAAGAATTCACGTTAGTTAGTTAGTTAGATAATTTGTCTAACGGCACAGTCTGCCCTTAGCGAGTAATATTGTGCCTATCAGAGATAGCTTTATGTATATTAATGTATATTATACACAGTGTGAATGTGCTCCTTACATTGAATCAGTAACTGGTTTTACTTGAATACTATCGCTGCTTCTCTGAAAAGCGTCTTTTTCTTCTTTCGCTTTTTAAACATATAAATAGTAATAACAGTTATGCAATTAGGGTTGACAAATGCTGATCATTTTAGAAACGAAATTTTGTATTTTTACGCATAAATATTTAACCATTCACCGTGTTTTAGGTAAAACACGAACAAACTAAACTGCGCATATGCAGATCCCACCTATTTTCCCCTAATGACTCGGTAAGTTACCATATCATATAAAGCGTTAAGCTTACCGAAGGAAAAGTACCGAAGTAAAAGCACAATATCCTTTAAAAATCCCAAAAGCAAGTCACTTCAGTAACAAGTCTAATATTTGCGTAACACTGTATCACTCACATGAAAGCAAGCAAACATAGTTTTGTCAAGTTTAATTATTATGTTATGTTATTATTTTCATTTGTGGTAATATCGCTCAAAAGTTTAAAAAGCATTTAGATTTGTTGGAACTGCTTAGTTGTAAGATGGGCTTAGCACGTTCCTTGTGTTAAAAGCCTGCATTTAAAGGACAGAAGTAAAGGTTCAAGTTTCTTTTTGGCACGATATAAACTGTTCAGGTTGTTATCGAGTTCTAACATTTACGTAATCCTGAAGTTCTATAATTGTTGATCAAGATACTCTTATGGTTAAACATGGAGATCTGTTGTTAAACAAAAAGTTGCGCTATTGTTAAACTGCTACTATTGAACAGGAAGTTCTATTACTGTTCAATTTCCACAACTTCTCTTCACTGTTTATGAAGAAAAAAGATGGTGTATAAATTGTAAATTGTATTTCTATTTTGTGAAAGGATGTTTTCTGGATGTTTTTGCTCAGTATTTAACGTCAAATATTTTTCAATGTAATTATTTTGATGCATGTCAGTTATTTAAAAACAAGAAAATTTTGATTGCTTTAAAACAAAACCTTAATCGCTGTTTCATTTCATTGCTTTCAAAGATTGTCTAAGTATATCAAAATCAAAGTCATTTTTAATAAATAAATATTCTAATGCTTTAAAATAAACTGTTAATGATAGTTTAATTGCTTGGTTTCATATCCCTGGTTTCTTTCACTAGAACTAATTTACAAACAAACCATTATCTTGATACATGTGCAAATGAGTAATAGCGTTCTCTTATCAGTTCCCAATTCACTGGAAATGATGCATAAAAAGTTCTTAAACCCTTAACACTATATTTCCACTTCGCCAAAAATGCAAGATTGTTTTTAAGCTTAAATAACTTTTTTCCTTTTAAGCATTTTTGTGGAAATACTATAATGTGTTAAAAATTGGGATAAGTTTCCCGATACTAAACTTTGATCCAAACCCAGCAATAATAAAAACACAAAAACAAAAACACTTACACGGTTCACCGCCGGATGGCCCATTTGGCATGGAGGGGAAGAGTGTATGTATGTATGTTTGTTAGAAATCAATTTTGAGCTGCCACAAATTTTTTTGTCTTATTTTATGTCTTTTTTGTCATATGATTCATCGGGCACAGTAAATAAAATCTGAAGTCTAATAAATTCGGCACGCCCTAGTACAAGCTTGATATTGTCATAACTGAAATCTCATAGCATCAGATCCTCTGAGGAAAGCTTCACCTACCTTGTTTGGTTGCCTGAAATGGCGATATTGACGTTGTTTTTGCTTTCGATAAGTGACAACCGCAACTACCACAACGCTGACAGAATGTCCAGGCAGTCAGTATTGATTGTACTAAGTGCTGTCGTGGCTGGGGGCTTTGCATCTCTGTTGCCTATGTTTGGTATTATATTTATAGTCAGATACTCATATAAATCAATCCCTTTTTGTATTACGATGTTATTTGATAAACACTGATGAGGTACTGGAAAAATATAGATAATCTCTCTCCATGTTACAATAGCTTGTAAAATTAGAACAATAAAAACAACATTATTGCTGTTCTAGCGTGCATGATATGCACGGAGCGTTTTATCTACAGTACGAGCGCTTTTTAATACACTGTAGAGTACATTGTGAAGAGCGTATTTTCACATTAAGCATAGAATATGTCATGATCTAAAATGCGTTAAAGGGCCACTATTGATGCATGAATATTAGCGGAAGGCTTGTTCTCATTTTATACATGTATTGTTTAATTTTATGTCTCTAAAAAGCCAAATAAAATCATGTTTGGGTTTAGGTTTGCCATACCTACAGTTTGGAATAATTTGCCATGCCTGAGATACTATAAAGAAGAAATTTAGAATTCATTAAACTTACGACTTACAACCGCGTGTGAAACATTTTGTTTGTTTAGAATTTTGTCACCGGTGTGAATATTTTGTTTGTTTGTTTAGTATTTTGTCGCCGGTGTAAACATTTTGTTTGTTTCTTTAGTATTTTGTCGCCGGCGTGCTGTATAGCCACGCAAAGAAACACATTTTCAACAGTTCATTATGCATAGTAACTGCCATATAAATAATAAATATTATATATTGGTTACTATATTAATTATTTCATAATTAGTTGTAATTGTAATTGTAATGGCTCTAGATCTATAATGCCCTAATGAGAAAACGTTTTTAACATTAGATTGAAGAGCGTTTACATCTGCCAGCTTGTAAGAGAATTTGACATAGTAAAATAATTCATACATAAATCGAGCAGTATTAACTAAAAGTCGAAACATTTTATAGAGTGGGACCAACTGTCATGATTCAACCCCAATTGTTAATTAATGGAATTAAATTCAGAACAGCTTTCATTAAAAATACCCGCAGAATTATAAATTATATTTATATTTATTTGCTGCTAAATTTAATCAAACAATTTAACATATACCATGTGCAACAGCACGTCTTTAAACATGAATAGCAACGATTGGATCAGAGCTACTCCCCGAAATAAAAATATTAGCATTGCCATCAGAGCCGACGGTGACTGTTGTGCCAGAGCAGGGGGACTCCCCAGGATTTCCGGTAATGATGTCACAATAGGTGCCTTCTGGCATTCCCGTCTGGAGCGTCACAGACATATCAGAACCCTTCAAAAATCAAAGTATTTAAACATTCTTACAATTACATAAACAGATTAATTATCTAATTGTCTATTTCTAAAACAGAAACAAAATGGTGACCCTGGGAGTGATACTCTGGGATGCGCTCAAATCTCTTTAAAATTAGAAATGTTATAATACCCACAGATATCCAAACCAAAAGACTCACCTCCTTGTTAAAAGCGATAAATGCGGCACCATTTCTGGAAAACGCGATCTGATTGTTTGCGTTGTCCCACCAGTTGTCCACAGCAGGGCCCTCGCCGCCAGCAGCATTACGCCATGCCGCCATGTTGGAGATCATATGCCACCTATGCTCGCATACCTACACAAAATACTTCCAATTATACTAATTCTGTGTAATGCATGTGGTATTTCATAGACTTATAAATATACATCAACTTTCGTCCTATAAGGCAGGATTTAGGCCGATGTACTTTCAAATAACTATTGTTTAGCTTTACATAAACACAAACAAGTACCCGAAATATTTCGTGAAACAAACTATTTATGTCTATCGCCCCGTGTGCATGGTTAGGTAATTTCTGTACTCGAATATCTGTAATAAAACATTTCTGATTAACTTGGGATCATATTATTAAGCAAAAACATATCTCTGATATATGACAAAGCACATATTGATTTGTTTTGAATCAACAGCCGTTCCTCTTTAACTTTTGAGGTGGCAGTAGTTTATTTAAACCTATTTAGTGCCAACATTCACAACACGATTGAGATTGAGATCTGTTGTTGGTTTAAATTTATCCCTACACACATTACTATGGGACTTCTCAATAACGTTGTCTCAAAAAGACATCCTCTAACTTTGGACATATCATACTCTCTTGTATTTTATGAGGAATCAAGAAATAGTGGCAGTTGACCAGTTGCCAGTTGTCCGGGGAGAAGTAGTCCGGGTTTCAGTTTCTTGGGGGGCGACAAAAGTCCCTTTTCCGTATATGTAATATGCAACATGAATTCCTCTGCGGTGTAAATGGTGACGCAAGGATGGCACATATCCATTACCTGTAGTGCTTTAATTTGTGCAAAATGGTGGTGCGTGGTGGTTGAAAGAAAAAAGTGCTTAGAGACAATTAAAAAATCTGGCAGACTATAGGAAAAAATATCGCTAAAACAGACACCTGCATAATGTCTGTTGTCTCGTCAATAGACTCTCCAAAAGTTAATAAATTTCTTTAAAAGAAATTGACTAAATACTCTTAGGAAGTAAGATAAAATACTAAGAAAGAAGTGCTTTATGTCGCTTAATGGTAGGCTACTGGCATGACTTATCTCCATAAAAACAATTCATTAAAACATATAAAGAAAATTACCAACCCATGTGTGATCGGAGCCGTCCTCACAGCTATCGTCTGGGTTGATCGTCACGTCTTTGATATCATCGCCGTTGTTGGTTGGTGGACCATAGCTGGAAGAAATGTCACCCAATATGTCATATGTCATCAAATATATCCTCAACATGTCATCAAATATGTAATCAAAACATGTTCTGACAAATGTCATCAAAATAGCACGAAACAAGTTATTTCATATGTCATTAACTTCATAAAAGATGTCATCAAACATTTCATCAAAGCATTTCATCATCTGTGTTATCAAACATGTCGCATAACTTCCCATCAAATATTTCATCAAATATACTATGATAACAAGGACTAAGTAAAAGCAAATTGTTTGCAAAGATTTCACGTTCGTGGATTCCTTTATGGATGGTCCTTATATAAATGGCGCCATAATCACTGCTCCTTATTGATGACCTGTATTGATGGTCCCTTACCCATCGTTATCGAATCTGCCACCAGGCCACCTGTAGCTGCTCATGATGCGTGTGGTTCCATAAGGCCAAGCCATGGTAAAGATAACAGCCAGCTTGTATTCGTACTCTTCCCAGAACGTCAAGACCAGATCGCCACCCGCGCCGTGTCCTCGCTGGTTGTCGTGGTTATCCACAAACACTACGATCAAAACAAACAATGATATCGCGGTTATTCATAAAATCTGCAGCTTAAAATAAATTATACTACACCGTACTATAGCGTTTATCCACAAATACTGCCGAAATGATCTTGTTATCAAAAGGCTGTCTTGGTTTGCGTTACTAGTTATTGTGTGGATTGTGTAAAAATGTCGGAAAAATCTTCCGCCATAGCCCTCGTCTATGTAATTTCCTTGCGTAATAAAAGACTTACATGGGGACAGATGAAAGATATTACTAAAGTACCAAATCATTAGGTAACTACGTTGCAAATTCAGAGAATATCGTTTGAAATTTATATCATATAATTTCAAATAAATAGCAAGTTTTGATATCAAGACTTATTTATGATAACACAAAACTGTATTTTTCTATGTTGAACAAAAGAAAATACACAGTAAATTGGGGACAGTAGAAATGTCTTGATTTGAAAATTTCGAACGTTTGATTGTGTACCAATTTTGAGGCTTGACTTTAATTGACTTTTAAGGCAATACGTTCATGGGCATATTTTGCGTGTTTACTTTGATTAAATTAGTCATGCTGCGTATTTTTTTCATCAGTGCGGTGTTCATTTCTCAACACAGACTAAAAAAAGTTCTTGAAAGTTTTTTGTACGACGCAAAGTGAGCATGCGGCGACTTGCAGAAAATGATTGTCAACAGATTATTGGCATGCTGGAAGATCTAAATATGTGAACAAGATTGCTAACAGTTTTATGTGCATCCGCGCTACGATATACCGTTTCAAACAGCAATACTAAGAAACAGCAAGCCGGGCGCGATATCGTAGGCCACAAGTAAGTACAGCTGCCAAGATCGACATATGTGACTTATTCAAACAGGTATATTGCTATGTGCCTGTCGACGGCAGACGCACTGAAAGGAAAATCATAGTAGTCCGATCGAATGCTGGCACCGCGTATATCAAAGAACTGAAGGGAGATGCGTTCCATAGTGCGTTTCGTGAATTGGCAGGCTTTGCGGAGGCTCGGTCATGATTCGGGGTGCAATAAAGTTTCGGCTAGAAGTCAAAACTTTTAATCATTGAGGACAATATAACCACAAATGCCTACGTCTTACTTACTCGCCAGATGGCGCCTTATGAGATAAAGAGATAAGCAAAGAGATAATACAATTTCTATGCAAGATAACTCGCAACCATATGTTGCTGGACAGAGTTTACTGTATCTGGCAGTATCTGTTTTTGATGTTTGTGTTATATATGTTTCACAAAGTGACTAACCTAATGCGTTCCCAGATGGGTACATGCCCCAGCTTTCACCTATTGTTTCTAAGTTGCTGATTGGATAATAGCCGCGCCAAGCCTCAGCAATGTGGTTACAGTACTTAAATTCTGTCACGAGGCCTAGATGGAAGTATTCATCGCCTTTAATTGGTTCGGAACCCAGATCGATAACCTAAATCAATAAATCAGATCAATAATATAAATCCACGCTGCAAATAATAACCTTAAGCAGTAATACAAAATTAATAACTGAAATAAAAAAACTAAAACTTTCATGCCACGGAAACATTCATGAACTGAAATGGAAACAGAAACCCATCCAGCATGGGAAGGGATTTATTAATCAGATGTGTAAGTGCTTACCTCGTTGTAGATGAATGGCTGGCCGCCTCCTGGAAGGGTCATGCCCTCGTACAGAGCTTCCAGGTGTGATGGCCACATGTGCTTACAAGCGTCCACGCGAAATCCTGAAACAACCCGAGTCAATGGTTCACACTGAGATTTGCTTACAACAACAAGCAAAAACATGTAACACTGACCTCCAAACCAGCCATCTCCCATTCTCCCTGCCCCAAGAAGCGTCATCGCGGAATCTTGAAACACGCTAAGTCAAGAACGTGCGGTAAGACTGGTTGGCAATCATAAACAAATTCTTGTAACATCCAACCCCACAGCAACCCACAACCTTACAACAGGACTCAACGAGGAATCCTAAAACATCCTGGACCAAGAGCTCACGGTAAGATGTGCTCACAACAAAAAGACATAACCCAAAACATCCATCCCCTTACCTAACTTCCTCCCTCAGCCTCCCCCTCACTGTTTACTGCAAGAGTCAAAGGGTATTTTGAAATATCCCAACCCCAAGTAAAATCCTCACGGTAAGATTTGCTGGCAACCATATCAAACCTGTGTCATCAAGCTCCAATCCCTTTCTCCCTCAAATAGTTCATGCTAATATGGGCCTACAGATATCAAAACAGCCTTGTAACACTGCCAACCCAATGACACGTCCAAAGGCTATAGCTGCTTGGTACATTCACTGTACGTATTTCCATATTATAAATAGACTTAATTCCTACTATTCCAGACTGCAAGTGAACCAGCATTGAATGATTGTATGAAATAGTTAACTCATACTTATCCCAAATCCAAATTCAGTCCAAGTCTTCCTTGATAGAAAAGTGAAATATTACGAATAATAGGACTAAAAATGTATCTTCATACAAAATCAATTCTTACCAACAACTCCGATATCCATGAGCTCTTCAAAATAATCTCTGATTGTGTCTTTCACGTAATCTAAATGCATAGCAAGGTCTCCTAAACCAAACAATCGGCAGTCACGTACCTGAATACCCACAATTCATTGCAAAATGGTCAAAATAATACAGATATACATCTAAAAAATTGTAATAAAGCGCGGAAAATTACTTTATTTGGAGATATGCGGGTGTTTTCAACTTTTCATTCTTTCAGATTTTATCCATAAAATATAGCTGATAGAAAGGTTTTGTTGATTGCTCTATTTATTGATTATTCATTTCTATTACTATAAAATTCTTTAAACAAGCTTGACTTCTTTCACTGAGCAAATAGATATCTCTTTCTATCGGAAAATTGAAAAAAAGGGAATCCGATTGATCAGATATAATGCTTTCTTTTATTGCCATCATATCCATTACTAGAGAACTATACTTTACAATATTGTCGGAGGGGCATTTGTAGCATATGTTTGGCCAGAGTATATAAAAGATTAGAATAAAGGCAATGGTTTTGAGATCAGACGTTAAAAAAGGGGTCAGTTTTACTCAGTACTCAGCATTTCCTAAAAAAACTATTTCTTTAGAACTGCACTTCGAAATTTCAAAAAAATCATGGACACATAAGGCAACCGGTCGGTCCATGAGTGCTCCCAGCCATCCAGTTGCCTCCTTTAGAAACCATTGTTTAGTACATTTGTAAGATCTAGGGCAATAGCGTGGATCACAACTAGGATAAGAAAATCAACGAACCTTTTGAATACAATTTAATTGCACAGTAAAACCTTAATAAAGCAGATATCAAGAGGGCTGAGATCACTCCACATGTTTTCACACACTATCATGAAACTAATTTGTCTTCCCAAAAAACTGAGACATTTCACAATTTTATACATGACCTGTATATTCTAAAAAGAACAACACAATTTCATGCTACTTGTGTTTTGTCATTTCTACTGTTTTACCTGTTTTCGAATGTTTTTTTTTCAAATTATTTATCCATGTCCCACGCAGCCCAAAATCTTTTCGAAACTCTGCTCGTCTTTGCTGAAGTAGAGTTTTCAAAATTTCCGGTATGTGGAGGGTAATCTACAGAGTAAAAGTATCCAAAGCTTTCAGGAAAGTACTGACAAATTTGTCCAGTATAGTCAGTTGACCAATTTTTCGTAAATCTAAAGGTTAAACAGGGCAAACATGACGTCATACCTCTTGTGCATTGTTGTAGTCGCCAACAACACAATCACCCGTGTAACACGTTTCACCTGCCTCACAATTACCCTGACCAATCGAATTGCAGCAATTGAAGTCGCTCTCGCTGTAGTCAGGAAAGGTCATAGTCGCTGTGTCGTAATGGCTACCACCACTTCCGGTTCCACTAGAGCCGTCGATATCACACACGTGATTGATCACCATGTCAACATAGATACTGGAACCCACAGCACAAGAAGTTAAGTACAACAAAAAAACATCGATGTACGATATGACTATAAAATATACGGTTGAGCACAAGAAAATAGAAAAACTCCATTGTTTTCTTTTGGAAAATACCGAGTTTTGCCATGAAGATTCTATAATTTTGCATCATCTTCCTACTTGAAAAGCAATAGTTGTCTTATTTGTTTTAAATCAATGCTTTCATAAGTTCTGTGGATATAACAGTCCAGAAACATTTAAAAGACAATCTCACAAGCTAAAGGTGAATAACTGACCAAATGTTTTTTATCAACAGCACCAAGTACCCTTTCTATTGTTTCTTTTTATTTCCCTGTTTGCTGGAGGCGAAATAAAGCTGACCGCCAACCAGAATCACCAACCATGACAAACATGTCTCCCATCTCACAAACTGCCGTCTCCATTCCCTCTTAAACTTTAGTACTGCTTACTTGACTCCAGCAGCGCTACAACGGGACACCATGGCTTCAAAATCACTCCTGCCACCGCTTCGGGACTCAAGCAGGTAGCTGATTGGTTGATATCTCTCCCACCACGGCCTATGCTCAGCGGAATTACTGCTAGTCACCACGCGATGCTCGTTAGGAGGCGATACCTCACAACATCATGCATTAAATGTATTTCCAAGATATCACCAGTACACCATATACATTCAAACAATATATTTTACACATTATCTGCATCATATAGTTCAGTTCCAGCACGTTTAAGTATCAACACACTGCTTTTTATGCATCGCTACAACAAGTTTGCAGTGCATTTTAGGCATTAGCATGGCACGTTACCAGTACATTTTAAATGTCAATATAACAAGTTATTTTTGGTTAATTGTAGGCTAATTCTCCAAACAGCAAATTCGCAGTACATTTTATGCATACCGACCGTGAATACCCCTTTATTATTAGTGCATCTCTAATGAGTCATTTGGGCATAAGTTTTCACACATTTGTTGCTGCTGTCCAAAATTTATTATCAATATTCAAAATCTCGTAAAGTATTGACTGCTTTTTATAAAGGATAGCCAAAAGACTCACTCCCGCTAAACATGGAGGGTTTTTAAGGTTGTAAGAAGGTCAAAACGTTTTTCCAACCATTTCCTACCTATTTATGGTTTCGAATGGTAGCTAAAAATTAACGTTTCTTTTTAAACGGACTACAACAAATTTTGATTGCATAAAAGTTACATATCGCAAGAAAAAGCAAAATGTTTTGCTAGCAAGGAAATCTAAACATTTTAAAAGGCTTGTAAAGTAACCAAATTAAAGCGTTCAATTGACACAATATACATATTTGACGGTTGAACAAAGGTTTCAGCTTCAATGAATGTTTTGTTGTAAACCAAATACAAACTTTTTGACAAAGATTCATGGAGTAACCAAATAAAAACATGGAACACTGCAGTTGTCAAGATTGAGGATGTTTTCTTCAGAAGTTAGATTTACTGCGTTTAGCTTATTGTTAGATATATTTCCCTTTTCAAAAATAAGCATTTGTTCCGTTTCTGTTGTAAAAGATGTCGAAAAATTCTTGTTTCCCATTATAGGCAAATATCCGCTGCCAAAGTATTTCCCGGGAAATCTTGGTACATTTTGTAAGCATGTATCTGGTACGAAATCAGCAAGGGGAAATCTATCGAAAAGCAAAAGTGACAGTGAATAAAAAATTTACAAACGAACCCGTAAAAAACGTTTACCAGTAACCCACAGAAAACATTTTTATCAAAACGCAAGTGTTTTTGAGCTAACGTGCATAGACGTTTTGAAACAAACGTTTTAAAAACGTTGAGAAAAACTTTATTTAAAATAACGTATACAACTCTTTGAAAACATTATCTAAACATTGAAAAAGTTCGGTTCAATGTATGCATTCTTGTGCACTTCTTCCCTTTGACATCTTGTGCACTTCTTCCCTTTGACATCCTTGTTGCTTGGTCAATTATGTAAAATGTGATGCACATAACCACTTCGATGCTAGTATACCTGTACGGCACAATAGCCTTTAGGACCCAGCCATCGTTCACACTCCAGAGCAATGTCCGTCCATTTCCAGTTAAACATATGCACAATCACGGTCCGATCATCCTGGCAGACTGGGGCACTAAATGCCAAGCTGCCTGTAAGAAAAAGCTTACAAACAATTAAGCATTCAATTTATTATTATTATATTTATTTTTATTATTAGAATTAGTAGAAGTAGTAGTAGTAGTAGTATGGTTAGTATTATTATTATCATCAGAAGCAGCAGCATCACTAGCACTACTAGAAGTAGTAATAGAAGTAACAGCATTAGTAATAATAGCACAAATAATAACAGTAACACGTTAGCAGTAGTAATAGCAATATGTCAAGAGTAGTGGAATAATGTTTGATTTTTCAAAACTAAAATAGATTTCACAATTCTGAAATTCAAGCTGATCTGCTTAACACCTGACATATTTTAATAATCAAAAACCAGTTGTTGTAGTTGTTGCTATTACAGCGTCTGTGTACTTTCGTTTGTGTTTGCAGGGAGGCGGGTTTTTTGCGATGCAACAGGGAATTACGAACAGGGAGAGATGTACCGGTGTTTTGTACACCGAAAATACGTTTCATAGCAAGAATTTTTTCTTAAAGATGAAAGAATCATCATTGCTAGAGGCATCCCCTTAATTGAAATGTAAACACTGTTATTTTAAAACATTGTATATCTCGGTTGGTTTGAATTTCAAGCGCTAAAAAAGACTTTTGCAAAATCCAAAATCCCATCACAATGTAAACATATGAAGAATATTAAAACTACTTTAAGGAATTGTTGTAGCTTTTTTGTGTGTGTTCGATTTTAAGCATGATTTTGCATATTATTCAAGAGGCTTCAAAACAATTCAATTTGGAAATTATCCTTTAATGAGTGAATGCCATAAAACCTTTATGTACAGAAAGCATTTAAAAGGACCAGCTAATGCCAAAAGTTTCAAGTTCAGCATACAAACTGTGCGTACCGCCGACCATAAGTGCTAAGAGTAGAAGGCTCTTCATATTACCACAATTGGCTGTACGTAATTTTGCGACGTGGCTGGAATCTGTTTATTTATAGGCCTTTGCTGTCTGTGTGTGAATATTTGCATTTGTAATGTTCAGCTGCGCAATTCCATATCACAGATGTGTTATCTGTGCTTGACCTCAGCAAGCATCACACTCTTGTCTGACAGAAGCACCCCAAGGTTAAATCCATAACAAAGCATAACTCAGATACTTGTCGCAGATAGTGCCCAGTATAAGCAGTCAGCAGCGCTGGTCAGTTTCTCAAAGCACCATCATTAAAACCCGGGAATTCTTTTCTTTCCCTTCTTCTTCATCATACTTCCTCCCCTTGAATGACAGAACACAGTGCAAAGGCATTCATCATGAAGTGGTTTCTCAATGCCCGCACTTAATTCACTCACCAAAGCATTCACCATGAAGTGGTTTCTCACTGCTGCCCACATAATTCACCCACAATGGCATTCACCATGAAATGGTTTCTCACTGCTGTCCACTTTATTCACTCACAAAGTCACAACTAATCAGTCATTTCTTAGTCGCTAGGTCAAACTTACCAGGTTTAGGATATCTATTGTTTCCAAGAAAAAAAGCGCATTTGTTTGTGTGATTTTGTAAATTTTGCATTTAGTCTAGAGGCTCATATTTCACCTCTCAAGATGTCCGTTTAATCCATTGACAAGAAATATAGCCTATTATCGATATCACAAAATCCGAATTTCAAGATTTTACTTGACGAAATTATTCAGTAAAATGCGCACGAAGAAAAGGCGAACTTCTTTATACTTGTAAGCATCGTTTTTATCTGTAATCGTCACGAATTACAGTGAAACTTTACCATTGTAATGCGGTGAAACATTTTATTGAAATTTTCATGAGATACAGTGAAACTTTATCCTTGTAATGCGGTGACAAAGAATCCTTTAATTATTATCACCCTGTATCTCTTTTGCCCCAATTTTCTAAGGTCCTCAAAAAACTATTTTATGTCAGATTCAACACATTATAAATGTAAATAATTTATTAATAGAATTTGAGTGCGGTTTTAGAAATAATAGAGCTACTTCACTTGTTTTAGTCGAATTGCTAGAAAAAATTACAAATACCTTAGATAATAGATTGTCAACTGCCGTTGTTTTCATCGACCTATAAAAGGCGTTCGACACGACCAATCACAAATTACCGTTAAAAAACTTGAACATTATGGCATTATGGGGAGTAGCATAAAACTGCATAAGCAGTTACTTGTGTAATCGTCTTCAATATGTAAAATTCAATGATACAGATGATTTCTGGTTAGATGCGGAGTGTCCCAGGGCTCTATATTAGGTCCTCTTTTTTATACTTTATATTAATGACATATATAATGCTTCAAGAATGTGAATGGCTAATTTATTTGTAGACGATACAAAATTGTTTTTCTCGGGTCATGATATTGATGTAAGCGCTCTTTGGTCTTTATATTGTACTCTTTCCCTATCTATCTATCTATCTATCTATCTATCTATCTATCTATCTATCTATCTATCTATCTATCTATCTATCTATCTATCTATCTATCTATCTATCTATCTATCTATCTATCTATCTATCTATCTATCTATCTATCTATCTATCTATCTATCTATCTATCTATCTATCTATCTATCTATCTGTCTATCTATCTATCTATCTATCTATATATCTATCTATCTATCTATCTATCTATCTATCTATCTATCTATCTATCTATCTATCTATCTATCTATCTATCTATCTATCTATCTATCTATCTATCTATCTATCTATCTATCTATCTATCTATCTATCTATCTATCTATCTATCTATCTATCTATCTATCTATCTAAAATAGAACGAAACATTACCATAGAAATCTTCATGGCATATAGTGAAACCTCAACATTAGAAATATTAAAAGACTTCTTTAATTGCTTAACTGGCTTCTTTAATTAGTAACGGGATTATCAAATTTCATAAATACCATGAACATTATTTTTAATTGACTTTGAAGGAAAATAATAACGATGACTTTGTACATGATTTGCGTGTAATCACTCAGCCCGCCACATATCTCAAGTCATCTGCAACAAGACAAACGCATATACTGGTAACGCGACGATTGCGGGATGAGGGGAGTTTTGAACCCAGACGCAGTCCGCACTTCGTTGAGTGCCAACTTTGTTAAAAAAACAGGAGAAGGTAATTTCCCTGCAGTACTCTGCGATTCCCATCAACAGGAGCGGGGTTCTTTCAGTACTTCACCAGACGATGGCAACTCTTTCTCTAGGAGATGTTTAGAATTTATCATAAAGACAAAGTAGAAGAATATGCTGCTTTTATATTAAGCGTATCTGTCAAGATAATCAAAAGTAGCAAACTAATGCATTAAGTACTAAAATTATTTTTCTTATTTTAACATTAGCTTCTCTGGCTCCTGTTGGTGTTTTTGCGCTTGTTTGAGCCACAATACACAGTCACATATAAGAAAGGGGTGAGAATCAGTAACAGCTGTATCAGACTGCACACATCTCTATTACAATCAGATGTTGATCTAATGAATGACATATTAAGGTGTCATCGCTAATGCAACTAGTGTGACCTATTTAACAAGATATAATTAATAATCATTGAATAAAACGTTCGTATCTATTTCGTCTTTTTTCGAGTTCACTCTACGAAAGGCTGGCAATTTTATGTTTGTGGTGTTGCTAGCATTGCTACAAAACTTCAGTTTATAGTGAACAATTTCAAATATTCAATCTGAATTAATGTCCCTTTTGACGTTGTTATATTTCGTTTTGATTATCAACTTTAAGAATCTTATTTTCATAGGTTCTTCAAATTTGAAATCCAATCTTTAAATTACTTTTTGCTTGTAGAGCTTAGGCTTCTGGAGAAGTGTGTTGGCTGATGCTTATACTGGAATGTTATATTTATTGCTAAAAATAACGGTCACGCTTCATCTCATAACACGTGAAATTTTCGGAGACATCATATAAGCATGTCAATGTTTGTTTTATCTTATATTTTAAAACGGATGGTGGACGGACTCAATGGGCATATTTGTTTTTTTTTTAATTCGGTGATAGATGATCTAAGTCAATAGCTGAGGTAATGAGAACGAAAGCCCGTTCATTGTTTCAATAGCTGAGGTAATGAGAACGAAAGCCCGTTCAGTGTTTCAATAGCTGAGGTAATGAGAACGAAAGCCCGTTCAGTGTTTCAATAGCTGAGGTAATGAGAACAAAAGCCCGTTTACTGTTTCAATAGTTGAGGTAATGAGAACGAAAGCCCGTTCAGTGTTTCAATAGCTGAGGTAATGAGAACGAAAGCCCGTTCATTGTTTCAATAGCTGAGGTAATGAGAACGAAAGCCCGTTCAGTGTTTCAATAGCTGAGGTAATGAGAACGAAAGCCCGTTCAGTGTTTCAATAGCTGAGGTAATGAGAACGAAAGCCCGTTCATTATTTCAATAGCTGAGGTAATCAGAACGAAAGCCCTTCACTGTTTATAACCTCTTCTTTGAATCAGAGATCTGCGGACAACAACATCATTGTTCCTGACCACGATTTACTACTATCTGGCTTCGTACTACAGAAAATATCTTTATGTAAGTTGCATTAAACCACGCTTCAATATAAAGGAAACAACATGTAAAAAAGTTAAATGATGCATTCTGGTGCTGCGACACCTAGTGAACTGTTAACTGTGCGTGTGCGAATGGGGATGAATGGTAGGTAAGGTTGTGGTTTGTTAATGGAATGAGCTGTGGTATGTTATTCTTGAAGAAATCTGATAATAAAAAAATAACACCCTAACCAACTCAATTAACCGTCACCGATACTCAATCAACCAGCTTGTTGCGAAAATTATTGTTAATGTTGTCAACTAATCATTAGAACGACACTTAAAATATAAAGTAATGCGTAAATTTATTTGAGTAAAAATTGCTAATATGCAAAAAATATCAAAATATGCACGAACAATGACTTGTAAACAGATATTCGGAGGATAAAGTTCGGAGGATAAAGTCTCTCTCAACATCAAAATTCGTAAAATAGATTCAGGGATGGAACCTCTCCCCAACCCAGAAATCGAAAACCTGAACTTGCTATTTTCCCCGATATGACTGGAAAACTCGCTATTTCTAGTGACTGCTTGATAAAAAGTTAAACCTCTCTCCTCTTCCAGCCCCCTCCCGATTTGATTTCAACCTGTATCTGTCACAACGCACGTGGTAGCAAATGATGATCATGGCTGTGAAAAATGACACGTGGTCAACGGCAGCCTATTGATAGCAGCAATGCATAGTTAATCATTTATGTCTGCGGAACTGATCTCAGAAAAGCTATGCTTTGTGTGACATATACACAAACATTTACTAAATATGAACCGGTTTTCATTGAGCTCTATTTGATGGCCAAATCTAAAATTTAGTTTAACAAACCTATGGCTTCTCTAATATTTCTGGAAAAGGGAAGAAAAAACCATACAACCTGTCTTATGATATCATGAAACGTATAAACTACTCCGCTCTACACACATATCATCATTCATTATTTTAGTTAGGCCCTAACCTTGGTTTTAGGCCTAGGAGAGAAACTATAGGTTTAGACATTGTCCGCCTCGTCGGCCGTCTGTAACTCTCACGTGATACTCTGTTTTGTGTGATATTTGAAATATAGATGACTTATAGAGGTGGGCAGGTGCATGTTAGTTTTATTTTGACCTTGGACTAATTTCAGGCTTGCAATAGCTGCCATTTTGGATTTTCAATTGCTGTCTACGATGATTTGTTTCTTTTGTATAACACATTGCATTATTTATTATTTTGTTCCCTGTATAATCATGAACTGAAAATGTACAGCAGAGGAAGTGGATGTTAAATAATATTTTAATTTATGTTATAAAGCATATATAATTTTATGTTCCAATAATGTAGGTAAAATAATTAAATATTTTACTTTTTAAGGGCGAAACTCCTTATACAGACGATTTTTAGCAACACGGTTGAAATATGTTCTCTCTGTTAATTCCCAAAATATTGAACTATTTCATTTTAAAAGCCACAGCCACTGTTAAACACTTTTGGTCATTCAAAATAAAACACGCATTAGGTTTACTCAATGACACACATGTATCATGACATAACACCAAAATTGAGTTACTGTACAAAAAGAGGCGTATAATCACTGAGTGTCTGTTGACAATTATTAATTGGGTGTGCTCACTGTGTGGTTAGTGACATGTACTCACTGTGTGGCTAGCGCCGTGTACTCACTCCGTGGCGAGTTAAGTGTACTCGCAGGGTGGCAGGTGACGTATGTTCACTGTGTGCCTCGTGATACGTACTCATTGGATATCTGGTGATGTGTACTCACTGGGTGTCTTGTGACGTGTACTGGTTAGGTATCTGGTGACGAGGTAGAGACAAAGATAAGATTTCTGGTTAGGAAACCTGATATGTGACATGGATTTGATTTAGACAACTGTCCTGTATATATATCTTTCGCATCATTACATAACAGCACCAAAGTCTCCGACCGACACCTTGACGAAAAATCCAAGTCTAACTTGGTCGTCATGAACGTCCTTAACTTTTTCAAATGACCCCTAAAACACGAAGTGTTAACATTATATAATATCCCCAGTAGGTATAAGACGACAGTTCTGTTCTCCCCCCTAAGGCGGGAGTTTGAGACTTTTGCATGTTTACACGTTTCACACAATTCTGAGCAAGCTTCATTTTTGATCCACAGACAATAACAGGGATTTTAGCATTTTTGTTACATCAAGGCGGGAAATTGAGATGTTTTGTATATTTACACGTTTTAGACAATTCTGAGCAACTTTTATTTTCTGACCATCTAAACCACGGAATTTTTTTTGGTTTTCTGACACGTACTCGAATCAGTGTCTATTAGTGATCTTATATCCGATCATTATGTAGTTTCATGTGACATTTGTGTAACGGAACTGAAACATGGAAGAAAGGCAGTAGTTAATCGAGATTTTAGAAATTTTGATTTGGAATCTTTTCGTTCTGATTTAACAATCTGCAGCACTGTAGTATCTCTTCCAGACTCTCTCAGTAATCTAGCTATGCAATTATAACAACTCTAATATTGCCGAGATTATAAACAAACACGTCCCATTGAGAAAGCGTATGGTGCGCCCTGCTACGAACAATGGGTGGTATAGCGATAAACTACACAAAAAATGCAGCGCAAATGTGCAGCCCAAAGAAGATACAGAGATTCCTGCCACCCTGCAGATCTTCAAAATCTTCTAAATGAAAGAGAAAGTTTGAAGCACAACATCGCAAGCGCAAAAACTGAGTTCTATAGGAACAAAATAAATGAGGTCGAACATGACAAATCAGCTTTATTCAAACGGGTCAAGAGGCTGCTTCATCAACAAACCACCCAGACTCTTCCTGATAACCAATCACCTAAAGATTTCTGTGACAGTCTCAAAGGCTGCTTTGTATCGAAAATAGACAATATTCGCAGCAAGTTTAGTGAAAGTTCAGAGTGCTATAATTACGACACTTGTTCGGTTGATAATTATTTTACCGATTTTAGCCCAATATCTCTAGAAAAACTACCACTCTCATCAAAACGTCTTCCTCGAAAAAATCCTAAAACTATGTCCTGAGCTTTTCCCCGTCATTTACATGATCATAAACCGCTCATTTAGCAAAGCTTGCTTTCTACCATGTCTGAAACAAGCGATCGTCACATTCCTATTAAAGAAGCCTACCCTTGAAAAAAATTCAAATGAACTTTAGACCTGTTTCTAATCTGCCATATTTCGCTAAGCTCCTCGAAAAAACAGCCTTGGAACAACTACATCAGAATTTTGAACTAAATAATCTACAAGAACCCTTTCAATCAGCGTACAAAACTTTACATAGTACGGAAACTGCTCTGATCCGAATAATGAACGACATGCTACAAGATATGGATAACCGGAAAGTTGTTTTTCTGTCACTACTGGATTTGTTGGCTGCCTTTGATACGGTTGACCATCAGATATTGATCAACCGTATCGAGAAGACACAAGCTGTTAGCGATAAAGCATTGGACTGGGTACGCTCATATTTTTTCAGTCGGTCTCAACGAGTGTGTGCCCACGGCGAAACATCTGAGCCTGTCACTCTCACATGTGGACTCCCTCAAGGCTCCCTTTTTGGACCGAAATGCATAATAAGTACACGGAACCCCTCGAAAAATTGATTCTTCTCCTCGTGATAAGGTACCACTTTCCCAGCTATGGAAGGCAGCTAACCCAGGATCACAATCCGATATAAGCTCAGCTCTCCACACCCTTGAATACGCCATAAAATCGATATCTCATTGGATGAACGCCAACAAGGTCAAATTGAACGAGAACAAAACGGAGTTTTTAGTGATCTGAAGTAAAGTCAACCTAGCAAAAGTCACAGAGAACCAGATAAATGTCAGTGGAGAAACAATTAAGAAATTAACAGCCGCTCGAAACCTAGGTGTCTTCATTGACAAACAACTATCTCTTCAAGACCACGTACAGCAAGTAGTGAAAATATGTGTAGATTTCACATACACAGTATCTGGGAAATTCGCAAATATCTATCTGAAGCCGCAGCTAAAACAATAGTTCACTCAGTCATCACTTCTCGCTTGGATTACTGCAACGCATTATACATAAAATTACCCACAAGGCTCCTACATCGACTACAAAAGGTGATAAAAGAAGCTGCATGACCCATTACCCTCATCCCGCGACATGACCACATAACAGATGCACCCATACACCATCAATGGCTACCCATTAAGGAGAGAATTCAGTTTAAAGTTTTGGTCATAACTTTTAAGGCCTTGAACGGCCTTTCGCTTACGTATTTGAGCGAGCTAGTGCGGTACCACGAGCTCCAACGCCAAATGCACTCATCTTAAAAGAATCTGCTAGTTGAACCCCCATAAACCTTTAGAGTGCAGGGTATCGTTCCTTCCAAGTGGCGTCCCCTAGAATTTGGAACAGACTTCCTGAGAATATTCGTGCCCTGAACAATCTCAGTGTTTTTAAAAGGGAGTTAAAGACCATGCTTTTTAAATCTGCATACACTGGAAAACTGTAAACTAACTAGTTATGTTAATGTTCTAAATATGGTTTTAGATGTACTATGCTTTTTAATTTCTACTATGTTTGTTCATTGTATCACTTGATGTTTTATGTCCACATTGTAAAGCGCGTTTATGGTAAATTAAGACAGCGCTATATAAAAAGTTGTAATAATAATAATGAAAAACTTGACGTAAAAAACCGTATTCATAAAGCTGTATTCAGAACCTGTATTCATACACCAGCATTCATCAAGTAGTGCCGATAAAGTCGTATTAATAAAGCAGAGTTCTTAAAGTCGTATTCATAAGCCGCATTCCTAAAGTCACACACAACCCGTACTCATAGGGCTGTATTCACAGAGCTATATTCATAATTCATATCGTTGTATCAAAAGTTGTGTTCATAAAACCGTATTCCGAGAGCTGTATTCATAAAGCCTTATTCGTCAAGCCGTGTTCCTGAAGTCGTTTTCATAAGGTCGCATGAATAAAGCCATTTGTTCGATAGGCGTTGGACCAAACATCAGCGTCCGGATTTCCACTGCTTTTATTTGGCTATCTGGACAGAACTTTGGGAGTGGTCGTTGTATAGGCATAGAAATTGAGCTGAATGAGATGGCATAGTCCCTCCACCCCCACCACTTTCATGAAAATACCGCTCTTGTGTCATTTTGTGATTTATAATATGACGAGGTCAGTTTCTATACCTATATTTTTAAAAGTAAGTGCTCTGATGTCCAAACTTTGTCGATGGTTTGAACAGAATCAGGCTCATTCCGTCATTTCCTATTTCTAAGACTTTGACGATGGTTTTGGGATTACAAACCGCCGAGAAAGGAGGTAACCGTAGTTTCTGACCTACGCGCATTCAGTTCTCATACAACCCTTTCCATTTCTGCTTTTAGGAAATGCTGAATATAAAAATATTTCCGAATATTTATTTAGTGAGTTTTCGAAAAACTCACTGAGGCTGACACAAATTCAAACTAGCACTCACACTGAGACTGACATAAACTAAAAGTGGCACTCACACTGAGACTTATACAAAGTCAAACTGGCACTCACACTGATGCTGACACAAACTCAAACTAGCACTCACACTGAGACTGACACAAACTCAAACTGACACTCACGCTGAGACTGAAACAAACTTAAACTAGCACTCACACTGAGACTGACACAAACTCAAAGTAGCACTCACACTGAGGCTGACACAAACTCAAACTGGCACTCACACTCCGGCTGACACCAGTTGATATTCACACTATAATTTACCAATTATGAGATAGACTTAAGTAAGCATAGACATAATTTGCAGCTAGGAAATGTTCAGTAAGAAGTAAGTAACATTTTAGTTCTCGCCAACTACTTCATTTTTGAAGCACTTTAATGTGACAATTAAGATTCTACAGGAACCCCCTGGGACCCCAACCCCAAAGGCGAACAAGGTATTTTGTGATATATTTTGTGATATATTTTGTAATTTATTCGTGGATATTGAAACATTTTCTTTTTCAACAAAATTGTGTGTCCCAATCCGGCAATAAAAATTACTGCTTTAATAAGTTTGAACATTGTGCTATATATTGCCGAGTATGGTGCCAAGATAGATTGCTACAAATGTTCTTTGGTTATCTTAGATGGAAATAAAACTAGTGATAAATATTGTAAAATATTTTTTCTCGCTCACTCTACCTCTCTCTCTCTCACTCACCTTATTGTTTCCTTAAGATTTTAATAACCAATAATCAAGCAATTGAAAATTATGTAGAGATGCAACACAACAAAAGAATTGAATTTGTCTATTTTTTGGATATTAGTATAAGCCACTTATCTTTCAAGAAATATCACTATAAACCCGTTAAACATATGAAGATTATGAAGAATTGTTTCCCAGCAGATGGAAATCGCTTGTTTGCAAAAGGAAGAAGGCTTAAATGCGAGGTCTAATCTAAATTCAAATTTCAAACTATTTCAACGTTATGAATCACAAGAAGTTTTAAAGTTTTTCAAAAATCCGAATTTCAAGTTGAACATTCAGGCAGACACCTTCCAAATAAAGTTGAAGTAAATGCTCTTTAAACGCCCGTCCCTGTCTGAGGTTCTGCGTAGAAAAGATGATGGAAAATCAACTTTGTATAGACTTCAGGGTAACAATCAAGAAAAAGCATCAGGCTATGGCTTACCGAAAATAGCAGCCTTGACAGGCGCTTCGAAAATAGGGAAATTTCAGGAGCGCACAAGTTTATCTGGGCTAGTTGTGACAAATATTAATGAAAATTAGCTTCTAAATCTTCCAGCGTCTATGCAACGTCAATCGATATGCATTTGCAATCTTTCTCGGCCTTGGTTGTACGTGGGATAATCGATAACTGCACCCAATGTCTAGAGGAAAACATTTTCGACTTGGATATTCAACCGACACTCAAAATTTGATGCAACATATATATTGTTTAATCGTATGTCTCCCTAATATTGTAATATAAAACTCCAGCCTTTGGTAGGCACCTGATACTGAAACCTGTTTTTGTGCATTACGCCATTTGGGGTACCGGTAAACATACACGATGTAAACAAGTTTGAGACCTGCATTTAAAGCATAAAATGGCTAAATTGCATTTTCTATATGTTATTATTGTTTGTGCATTTGTAGGGTTTAATTTCTTAGGGGTACCGGTAAACAAACAAGATGTTAACAAATTTGAGACCTGCTTTTAAAGCATATCAAATCACAATGATAGATGATTTGACTCATTTCAAGATTTACTAGATATTGACAAGAATTCCGGTTGGTTCTTTTCTGGATTTTATTACTATTTTATTTGTAAGATGTATAAAGTAATTACATTCCTTAGAATTTTAGTAGTCAGGTCCTATAAAGGTAATATTGCCTAATATATTTTCAGTTAATATGTAAAAAATAGCTATGTAAATACTGAGGCTGTTATTCAAAAATTGAGATGTTTATGTAAAAGCTGAAATGCTCATGGAGAAACTAAAGTAAGGCTATGTAAAAACTGAAGTAGTTTTGTCGGATCGGAAGTAGCTATGCAACAATTGAAGTAATTATGTAAACTCTGAAGTGGTTAGTAAAAAAGAGAAATCGCTATGTAAAACTTGAAGTTTATAAAAAAACTGAAGTGTCTACTTGCATTATGTAGCCTTAAATGCAAAGGTAATTGAAAAGCCGGTCAGATGCGTTTGCTTTTGCTTGCCCTCTTTTCTGCAAATTTCATTTATTAACATTATATAAAATATACTTGATTTTATTTCAATACAGCAGGTACCTCCGAAAATTAGAATGTCATACAATGCCATAGAAAAAAGTTTATGCCTGAAGAATATCTTTAACATTTGTGCAAATCTTTTACGGCTAATTTAATGGTTATTCATGTAAGCACTCAAGCTGAAGTTGGAACCATTTTAGTAAGATCATCATGCCCTCACAATTGCACTTTAAAACTAAGCAGAAGAAATATGAATATACGTCATGATTAAAATTATAGATAGCGACAGAAAATAGGACAAGAGAAGAGAATAAGAGACACTCACTCGTGAATTACCATGCTTTTTAAGACGTCTCCTAAACATGGAGATCACTATTTGAAATGATACCATCATTGCGAAAGATGTACCCTTCCACCCCCACCACTATTTAGTGGGTAACAAGGAGTAATAAATAAAAATTACTCTATAGACATCCTTAACCCATCTTTAAGTAGTAAGGTTATTTACCTGGTGTCAGTGTCGATTTTACGGAACAAATGGGGTATTGCTGTCACTATTTTCGCTATATTTTAGAAATTTTCAAAAACGTGATAGCTAGATAAGTACTAATATACACTACCGTTAACCAAAATTTTAAAACAGTAAGACTACTTACCTGGCATCCCTTATTATTTTACAAAAAATTATAGTTTTGTCAATATTTCAGCCAGTATTTGGTGGGCCACCAAAAAGTAATAGCCCTGAAGCTACTACCTGTCTAGTAGATACTTTTTTCAACTTAAAGGATACAGATGCACATACCCACATACTTTCAACGAACGCTATAACCCTTGCTTTTATACAAGCCTGGAGCTGGAGAAAAGTCCTAACCCAACTGAAAATAGTTTTTCTTAATGAATCTTTCTCTTATTATTTACTAGGGCTTATTAGTATTTGTACACTCGTTTGATAATTTTTATGATACCCAAACATTCAAATTATATGCTCTCTATTTTCACAACACATAACCGCCAGTTAAAGGTATGAAGCAAGCCGCATGCATGCTTATCCTTAGAATGTTATTTTCTGTCTGAAACCGAAGGGTCGTATGTGCCAGTAGGCTGAAGGAAAAATAGCATTCTGCACATATAGAATGGTGTATTACTTTTATTATATGCCTCACCACACCAGTACTGGTGGCTTGCTTTGTTTTGTATTTGGTACTACTTACTCCCTTCGTATGCTTAGTTGGAGCAACTCTGTTACGCTACTGGTGGTGGCTTTTGGTCTGTCTTGTTATTGCCAGTAGGTATTAGAAATAACTGTACATTTCTGTAGAAATAACTGTATATCATCAAACAAATAAATGCACAAATCTAATAAATGCGGCAAATAAAACTTTTTATCTTGTTTGCCAGTGTCTGACCCTGTTTTTGTGCCCTTTTGCAAAGTGAAGAGGACTTAAAATGAGGTCTGAAAAATATACTTAAAATGAGTCAAGTTGCACTACGTGTTTTTTCTATCAGTTCTTTGAGTACGACCCGTTAGACATATTATAAAATACTGTGCGTGATAGTGATTTGCGTAAATTAAGTAGGTGTGGTTTATTTGGTCTAATAATCTGAACAAAATAAAACATAGACCATTAATTTTAGAAGTAAATTTGGTACTATTCGTGCTTTCAAAATATGTCGAGAGGTGCAAGGTTTCAAGATTTTAGGGTATGGTTTAATTTGGAACATTGTTGGTAATGCAAGCAGTCAGTTTCCGTTCCTGTAAAGTGCCTCTTGCTACTCTGAGACTCACGTGGTAAAAGAACTCCCGATTCCTCAGTTACCTGATATTCTAAGGTGTTACCAGTTAACCCCCTTCGGAATGTGCATTATAACTTTAATTGTATCACCTGTATCTTGCGATAATGGGTCAACAGGAAGTGCAGTACAGTGGAATGCAGAAATTAAAAAGAGCTATTTCTCAGTTAGTTGCCCCCCCACCCACCACACACCCCGCTCAGAACAAGAATGCACTACCCAAACATCCAAGTGCCTAAACAAAAGAAAAAAATGCTAAGATACGGAAATTGGTGGTTAAAAGGTAAGGAAGAGAGGGGTTCTATACCACATAATTTCCGGTACATGGATAATAATGAAGCTATTATATTTCCTTTAATGTCTATTTTAAATTTCGATGTATAATGTAATTGAATCAATCAATTTATCAGACTTGTACATATACACCAGACTCGCAAGCAGAATCAATCACATTTGTTGCGGTACATTATGTGGAAGACACTGAAATGTCTGGTGTCTCCAAATATTCATGTTCTTGCTGCATAGCAACTAGAGAGAAACGTCTTAATTATGCAGATTTGAACTGAGGCCGGTATCACTGTATAGAAGAAAATACCAGTAATAGACAAGGGCGAGTAGAAAAGAAAAAAAAGGACAATGACATACGCTAACCACGCTAAATTTATTTGGCTCTTAGTCTCTGAGTCGTAAATTTTTAAATCTCGCAAACACTACCATTGGTAAGTTCCATTATCATAGTGTAAGGAGTGCGGATATATATGTGTGTGTGTTAATCCACATGCAAACTCCCTCCTATGGCCATTTGTTCTTCTGTCCACGAACCCCTCATCTCATCCCCAACTAAAACCACAAAGTTGTAAAACAAGAATGTCCAGGGGCATTGTTCCTAGCCTGGGCAATTTTCAATGTACCTAACATTAGTTTTGTCATAATTCACTTTGTTAATTCTTATAATACATAATATGCATTGTAAATAAACTTGCCAACTCCCCTATTGTTTGTTTTTTTCTTCTGTTCTTCTTTAGGCTGGAATTTCATTTATTTTATATTTGTAAAGGAGATACTTGTGTTCATGGTCACTTGTCGTTCTATTTTATTGCAAAGACAAAATGACTGGAATTCACCACGACTAATACACTATCAAAGCAACTGTCATATTGTTACAGATAAAATTTGCTAAACAATGAAGGAAGACATAGCTGTCTATCTCGTTTTGGCTTTAAGTGTAATCCGTCAATCAAAAACAACTGACTTCAAGGATCAGGCCGGATCCAACTTTTTGTGTCGGCGGGGGTGGGGGAGGGGTTTAACCTTGAGTTTAAAAGTTTCAGAAAACATAAACTTAACAGTTATTTTTTTCGAATTTAAGGGAAAGTTGGTCGTGACCTATAAACCTCACCACTGAGAAAGAATTTTTCTTTGCAGCATCTCTTGTGTAATCGACCCTTTTTGCAACACGCAAAGGATTAGCTTACATAGGAACTACAATGCTAAAATAGGTCATAAAGAAATCACAAGTTTCTGTTTACACTGCATTACGACACACAACACGGCGTTTCCTACAGATTCAGTCCGGTGGGATGGCGGTGGGGAGGGGCAGTAAAGGGGGAAAGGAGGATTGAAACTACTGCCTCACAGATATTGTAGATATATGCAAAAATATGTACCAAAATATACAAATTTCTGACAATTTTCAAAGTGTCGTTATTCTAACTCTTTTCGGCCGATCGCAAAAATGTAACTTTTCCGGAGAGGACCGTTTACAGAATCTACAAGTTTAATAATATGAAGAAGATTCAAACAAAACTGTAGGAGGAGATGCATTTTGAAAAAATGTTATCAAAGATTTTGAAGATGCTATCATTTCGGCAATTTTCGGCGAATCGCATAAAAGCAATTTTACGGTAGAGGACCATTCAGAAATTCTGCAAGTGTAACATAAAGAAGATGAAACTAAAGCTGTAGGAGGGGATGCTTTATAATTTCCCGAGTATTTTACTATGCTTTATACCGATTTCTGACAATTTGCAAAGTCCGCTCATTTCGGCCTTTTTTGGCCGATCGCTAAAAAGTAATTTTCATT
Organism: Protula sp. h YS-2021; assembly: GCA_949752745.1. Classification (NCBI taxonomy): domain Eukaryota; kingdom Metazoa; phylum Annelida; class Polychaeta; order Sabellida; family Serpulidae; genus Protula; species Protula sp. h YS-2021. Next base: position 64,257,762 of record OX457031.1, on the reverse strand, counting down.
AGATGACCACCAAGAGATTGTACATCTGTAGCACAAAGAAGATCTAACTAAAACTGTAGGAGGAGATGCACTTTAAAAAAGTTTAAGAAAATTTTCAAAGTTCCGCCATTTCGGTTTTTTTCGGTCAATCGCAAAAAAGGAAAATTTTCAGTAGAGGATAATCTAGAAATTGTACAAGTATAATATTAAGAAGATCCAACCAAAATTGTAGGAAAAGATGCATTTTGAAAAAAAGTGTAAAAAAATTTTCAAAGTCCCGTTATTTCGGGTTTTTTGGCCAATCACGATAAAAGTAATTAAACTAAAAGTAACAATCGGATAGAGGACCACATAGAGATTGTACAGATATAATATTGCAAAGATCCAACCAAAACTGTAGGAAGAGATGCATTTAAAAAAAGTTTAGCAAAGCTTTCAAACTCCCGTCATTTCAAGTCCCGTCATTTCGGCTATTTTCGGCCAATCGCGATAAAAGTAATTTCTGATAGAGGACCACCTAGAGATTGTACATGTGTAATGTTGAGAAGATCCAACTAAAAGTGTAGGAAGAGATGCATTTTGAAAAAAAAGGTTAAAAAACCTTAAAAGTCCCGTCATTTCGGCTTTTTTCAACCCATCGTGAAAAAGTAACTTTCCGATAGTGGAGATTGTAATATTGATACGATCGAGTGAGACGATGGCTGGGGAGGGACTTGCCTAAGGAACAATCGTGTGGAATATAAAAAAAACTCATCATGATAGTTTTCGAGAAAAGTGATCGGCAAAGTCGAAGCTTGGCTTAAATGGCCATGATATTTCTTTCTGGCCTAACAGAGAGCACTTGTCGTCGATCATCGTCATGGACGAGGTGGACTTTATAGGTTCGACGCAACTGTGGAGTGGTTAGATTGCGACAGCAAAGTGCACATGATCATGGAGCTTCTCAACCAGATCGATGGCTTTGAATCCAGGCAAAACATTGAAGTTACTTTTCGTCTTATTGTGGACTCTGTCGTTCGTTCTACATTGAGTCTGTCCATCCATCAGTTGAGCCGTATGTCCATCTCTAAATGTTATGTTTTAGTTTTGCTCTGTCAGATTTCATCGGATCGCAGCAAAACTCTCGGGAAAATATGACCCACTTATTGGAACGTGCCATTAATTTATGTTTACCAATTTGACGAATCTATCACCACATTTGAGAAAAGGCTATCTTATCACACAAATTTTGATAAAGTTGTAAAATGCAGTGCGAAACTGAATTGAATATTTTTTACTATTACATCTTAAACTATAAACAAGGATACAGATTTGCCTAAATGGCTTAATTTCGCTATGTATTATTTATTTCATAAAAGATAAAATCTGCGAAATCTTACGACATACAAGTTACCTCAACATGTTGTAATTTTTTTTGTCTGAAAATACGAACGCAGAAAGCATTCACCAGTTTTTAGACAAAAATTACCACTTTTTTGACCTATTTGTTAAGCACAATTGATCATGCTACAGATGTACATAAGTCATGATTCACAAGCCTAGAATTGATTTCAATGCAAGTTAAATCAGACACCTGATTTTATCGAAAATAGATGGTCGCAATAATAAGCAGTTAGAGGCATGGATAAAATAAAATATTGTGTGCTGTTATTTTTACTTGCAGGTAAGCAATCACCTTTTAACAACTGATATTCATTTGAGTACACTGCTGGATTACTGACTGTAAGAAAGCGACAGTAAAAGATTTAAAATTTTTATGCTTAGCCATTTCTATTATCTAACATCGAGAAGAAATCATCTCTTTTCTGTGTTTATCAATAACATTGTATTTACCTTGAGTGTGAATGACTTTTTGATTCAGTAATCATTAATCCGTTTGCATTATTTTAGACAGTAAAAAATATCTTAAGAATGACCTTCTGTTTATCACGTTGCTATGTTAAAGCAAATTGATTCATTCATTTCTTTAAGGCTTAGTAAAAATAAGTTTTCGTACTTTCCAACTTTTCCAATGAAGGTGTCGTTTCCACTGCAAAGTTTTCGGGATAAATTATAAAGCAATAATAGAAAACATACAAAAGTCTTTCAACATGCTCACTTTAAAATTTCAGTCATATGAGGTTTCAAAAACTATTTTGCATGTTTTTCTGTCCCCTTTATAACTTAACTTTAGGTTTCTATTAAAATAAAATTGTGTTGATTTTTCAAGAGTTTTCTATCATTATGGCCTACCTTTATCCAGCCTAATTCCGTGAAAACACTGGTACATTGTTTTTCATCTAGCTTAAAAAGTAATACGCTGATAATATTTAAACATGTTTCTTTGACGCTTGAAATGCGCTTCAAAATTTAAGTGAGTTTTAACAGAAAACCTGACGGGATTTATTATTTATATGTAGGATATAAAAATAATATAATACTGTATTTCACGACTAAGATACATGAGTTCAAGATGTTTCATTCTTAGAAGAGTAACACAGAAATCTCTTCTGTGATAACAATTTATTGTGTACGTTGACACTCTGTAGGCCAGTGCCTCTTTCTGTGATATTAGCAATCTAGGTTGAGATGAGAATGAAAGGTTATTGTCTTCAATATTACAAAAACTAGCTGCAACATTTATATAAACCTAACAGGATATAAATAATGCCATTATTTACAAAACTGCTTAAGCTGCTTATCGATTGACAAAGACATATTTGAATCGCATTGACAACATAACAAATTCCTGCACTAATTACATCAAACACAAATATCTAAATCAATCTATCATAATCTAAAAGTAATAATGATATTATAGATTCGTTTTAAAATGGTGTCAAAAGAAATAATCACATGTTCACTTCTAATTAATCTTTTATTAAATAGTTTGAATAGTCATTGCACAATAGTAACATATATAATAGTAACATCTATAATAGTAACACATATAATAGTAGCATATATAAAAGTAACATATATAATAGTAATATATATAATAGTAACATATATCTTCTGTGTTTCAACAATATGTTGCGTTAATAATAAAACTTTATTTCAAAGCGCACTTTCGTTCAACAACATGATAAACCACACATGCTTAATTAACAGGTTTCGGGATTAAGGATTACACACTGAGTATGGTGTTATGTGTATTGATTTCGCTTTGCAAAAATCATGATAGTTTGACGTCATTGTATATAAAATGTAACATCACAGAATTCATCATCTTTGATAAAGTCATCAATCACTTTTACGGATTGAGTAATGTTTTCAAGTTTCTTTCTTGAAAACATCTTTAAACTAAGAACAGAATCACAAAAAGTAAATAACAGGGCTTGAGAGAAGTTGGAATGAATTTGGTAATGCACTGTAGCTGGTCTACTGTGTTTTTTGAAACAGCAAACTACTTAAAATAAAAAAAGACATTTCTAAGTTGTGTTTACTAATGTTCTATTTTCTTTTTCTGTTTTTACCACGAGATACCTCTAAACAGATATATGGCACCCCTCAGTACATTTTTAGTATAATGCACTTGAACCAACTTGACACGAGTAGGACAGTTTAACACTTTAGAGAGCAAAATGAATGTAATGAAGACATAAAATTAAACTAATTTACTTACATAGCATTTCTTAAATGTAATATCATCACATCAGCTCAATGAAAAAATCGAAAAAGTATATCCCTTTGCAAAATTTCACGAATAAGTAGACACAGCCATCCTCTTAGTAAAAGAGGTTTTCGATTCCTCGGACTGGCGAAAAGTTGTCAATAATCAAACTACAATAACAGCATGCTTCACCACTGCAAAGTTAGTTGGCAATCTGTTTTGCGGTCATAGGAAAACTGTAGGCAAAATAGCATTTCATCAAAGTTAACAGACGGAGGAACAGACGACAGAGAAAACGTAATGGGTACAATATATGTGGCCGAAGATCAAAAGTGCTGGAACGTAACGGAGAGTATAAGGAACACAACCGCATTAGCCATAATTTATATTGATTAACAGCACAGTTTAGTTTTGACGAAGTTGTTAAATAATCGTAAGTATTTTACACTCCAGTACCGAATAAAAGCAGAGAGCCACGAACAGCTTAAATCGCGATGCATTATTTGAACTAACTGAGTGTTCGTGAGGCTTAAACATTTGTTAATCCAGCATTAAGCAATGTGATATGAAATCAAAGTAGCATAAGCTGTACTTTGGTCCAGTATTGCTTTGCTGCTACCTGAACGTAATGAAGTCGTTTTGTCGTGCCATGCTGCTTGTGTGTGGCGAGAATTCATAGTGTTTGTTAAGTCTAGGGCTTCAAGAATAATATTTTATTCTTGACTTTTTATTTCAACGCCTTATGTGCACATGCTGTTTAAATCCCGCATTTGAACCGTTAAGGAATTGAAATGCAAGCATGACGTCAGGTCAGAAGTGTGTCATTAAGCTGTTTCGTTACATGTTTTGCTCCAAAGCTGTATAGGAAAACGTTTTCGAGCTTTTTCATTTTCAGACTATCATAAGACGCTGATAATGATGTGATCATAATTATCGTCAACGGTTTTTCACCTAGATCTTTTTCATGGCCAATTTTATGTGTGCGAATTTCATTTTTCTAGCCTGATAAGATGCATGGAAACAAAGAAAAATGCAACGAAGAAAGTTTTCCCCCTCACCGTCCCTGAAAACACACCCCAAATGAGTAAAAAGCAATTCTAGTAAGACAATATCTCCTTGCACTGAAAGTTCCAAGTGTATTGAACCTAACTGTTTAACGCCCTGTACTTAATGTAAAATACATGCTCAAAGCGTTATTGCACACCTTAGCATATTATTAATATTAATAACGTTTCTTATGCATAATATCTAACTGTTTAAAATATAGAAAAGCCCATTGTTAACCAGAATAAGTTCTCCCTTCAAAATACCTTGCATCAAAATGTTTAATGCAACACAGAAGTCCATTTTTGGGAGACTAGAAAACAAGTGAACAAAGATATACACACATTATTTTGTTTTGTAGTTGTAGCAGATGCCATTTTTAACAAATGTGAATTGAAGTATCCAAACATGAATGCAAAGCCATTAAGAATACGACGTAGAACAAAAAGCTTCAACAGAGATGTTGTGGGAGAGTGTGATAACGTTGAATGGGCTTTAAAGGGTAGGTCTAAAATATCTACTCTCTTCACTTGTACATATAAGTCTGATTTTAGGTTCTTTGCTAAAAACGACATAGATCATAAAACTGAATGAGTTTTGAAGGATGGGTCCTCAGAGCTCTGCAGCTAGCATCTGATTTGCATAGATATATTGTACTTCTATCAGAGGTAACATGACAAGTGCAAGGTGCTTGTTAAGGTGCTTGTTAAAGGGACAAGGGCAAGTACCTTGTTAAAGGGACAAGGGCAAGCAACTTGTGAAAGAGACACGGGATAGTACCTTGTTAAAGGGATAAGGACAAGTGCCTAGTTAAAGGGACAAGGACAAGTAGATTGTTAAAGGGACAGGGATAAGTACCTTGTTAAAGGGACAAGGAGAAGTTGTTAAAGGGACAATGGCATGCAGCTTGTTAGAGGGACAAAAACTAGAAATATTTGATTTAAACCATAATCTAGAAATGCCAAACCTTTTTAAACTATCGTGTGCTTTTTTCGGGTTAATTTGTATTGGATGGAAAGGATCCGAGTTATTCCAATTGCCATTGTTAACGGAATGAGCACAGACTCTCGCTTTTATGATGTAAGATTAAATAAACATGTAATATGCCCTTAGAAAAAACGTTACAGCCAGATGCATAGTTAGATAGAACCTAATTACTGAGAGTTGTTTTTTTTTGGCTGGGGGTAATATATTGCCATCTATACTTTTACGTCTTTTTCCTGAAAGAACAAAGTTTAAGGTGTTCATGTTAAATATGGATTCATTATTCCAACCATAACTTTGCAAAGTTATCAGCTAGACTAAGCGTGTCTCTTTCCCTGGGATGGAAGGGGAGGGGAATAAGGGGGGATACAAAGTTGATCGCATGAGTTGCTTTTTCCCGCTGCTGGTATCAACTAATCTAAACGTGCTCTTTTTCCCAGGGAGGGAAGGGGGAGGGGAGCAGAATTCCCACTGCTATTAAATGTACAGCTAAGTTAGTAAATATGGCCTCTATAGAAATAAAACCAACCGAAACCCTCAGTGATACTTATTCCCGTAAATGGCGTCTTTTGGACGTTTCGGAAATAGTGAGTCGGTTTTGCAGGAAATCCACGACGGCAGATGACGTGTACATCCAATTCTACAGTGCTGATTAACAACTTGGGGAATGGGCAGACAACACACTACATGCGCTGGTTCTGTGTCATGGTCAAGCACGTCAGCCAAATCGATTTCATCATTACCGGTTTTGAGACCTTTCTCGTGCCCACGGTCAGTGTTTGCGGAATGAAATGATTGTTCTGTCGTAGCATAATTATTGCTGTGTTGTAAAACAATCGTAACAGAATTACTGTTGAGTCGTAACACAATTATGTTTACTCGCAACAACACTGAGCGACTGTCTTCATTTGCATCCGTTATGTTGAAAATATTGGATATATTGAGAGAGAGAGAGAGAGAGAGAGAGAGAGAGAGAGAGAGAGAGAGAGAGAGAGAGAGAGAGAGAGAGAGAGAGAGAGAAAATGGAATGTCAAAAAGCATTTGAGTTATCACCATGCATTAGACCACGCACATCTTTTTTAAATGCAAACAGCAATGCCACTAGGCATTATTCTCAGCCATGAAAACGAATACATAACAAAGGTGTAAGTAGAAAGCCACCAATTTTTGCAAAATATGTTTCCTTTTTGGATTAGGAGTAGCAGGAGTCACATTTTGAAAAAATAATTTACATAGACATAGTTTCCTTTCAGCTTTCTTTCAGACTTTGATGACAGCTAACAGGCAATAATGATTATTCCAACCTTAGTTTCTTGTGAAAAAGTGAATGAGAGAACCTTTATTTTTCTTGGACAGCTTACACCTAAATGGCCGTCACACTATGAAAAAGTGTGTTTGACCAAGAGGACAACAGATTCCCCGATAGGAGAACCGAAAGAGTTTTTTGGAATCATCATGAACATCTACCTTGATCCCCGCTACACAGATTTCCAAGTGAAAAATCTTAGAATGGGCGCGTGTAAGTTCCAATACCAGAACGGTACCACACCTGCAAACCCATAGTAACGACTGTTGCAATCAGCGAACAGGAACTTTGTATTGAACTACTGATACTGTTCTTTGATACTGCAGACCAAGCACCCATGAGCACACATTTAAATAAAAATTTAAATTTTATATATTCATTAAATCATATTAAATAAAGTAAGCTTGAAATTAACTAACACCTTCCTCACTCTTCAGCCATGTGTTATCGAGGACAACACTATGTATTTCAAGACGATAAATTTTAGGGAAACGAGAGTTGTTTTAATTGACATTTCTGTGCTGAATAACTAAAAACAGTTAAAACTTTTAGACAAAATCAGATCAAGCTTAAAATTGTCCTTCTGAATCCAAGGTTTTAAGTTAACTATTTACTTCAACTACTCAAAAATTTCGGTTCTTTTTGCATTTTTTGTTTATGTCAAATTTCAGTCCAATTTAAACTACTTAAAACACCACCCATAGAACAATAGAACAAAACGTGAGCATTTTTTATTTTTAACTGTATTTTATGAGTCTATTTTTTATTTATTTATTTTTTAACTTGCTATTTTGATGAGGTGGAGCATATACTGCACCTTGATACTACAATGTTAACAATGTTGTCTGCCTCCATTCTATTGATTTTAAATTTAAACAGGAATTGCAAGCTATTTATTTTTTCCACGACTATTGATAGATAATGCCAATAAAAAATGATTAGAATGATAAGTGTGTTGTTTTATTTTTTGTACTCATGATACATTATTCTTCTATTTATTGAAACAAAAATGTACGGCTGCAACAGGTTTTCTCGTGGATTGGCACCGTGCTCTTGCCATGACCGTTTTCTTGCCATGATCGTTTTCTGTCATGACCGTTCTCTTGCCATGACCGTTCTCTTATAATTGCCGTTCTTTTGCCATGACCGCTTTCTTGCCATGACCGCTCTCTTGCTATGACCGTTTTCTTGCCATGACCGCTCTCTTGCCATGACCGTTTTTTATATGACCGTTTTCTTGCCATGACCGTTTTCTTGCCATGACCGCTCTCTTGCCATGACCGTTTTTTATATGACCGTTTTCTTGCCATGACTGTTTTCTTGCCATGACCGTTCTCTTGTCATGACCGTTCTCTTGCCATTTGATTTATGTCTCTGGCTTGAAAAAAATTATGGCTTTAGTGAAGTGAACTACTATTTGCAGCGATCTCACACTTACATGATAGATTCTATGAACTCTCTCACTGTTCAGCGATCTTACATGTACATGTTGGATTCTATGAACTCTCTCACTGTTCAGCGATTTTACATGTTCATGTTGGATTCTATGAACTCTCTCACTGTTCAGCGATCTTACATTTACATGTTGGATTCTATGAACTCTCTCACTGTTCAGCGATCTTACATGTACATGTTGGATTCTATGAACTCTCGCACTGTTCAGTGATCTTACATGTACATGTTGGATTCTATTAACTCTCTCACTGTTCAGCGATCTTACATGTACATGTTGGATTCTATGAACTCTCTCACTGTTCAGCGATCTTACATGTACATGTTGGATTCTATGAACTCTCTCACTGCTCAGCGATCTTACTTGCACATATATTATTCTATGACATTATAACCAACGGGGAGCAAGCGAAAAAACTTAAGGACAGAAGTGGAGTAAATTCTGTAGTTCTATACTATAAATTATGATTTTGAAAAATATTATCTATATTTTCTTGAATCTTGACTTTTTCTTGAATCTTGATTCAAATGCAAATGCGTGTTGTCTTGTTTATAATTGACATGAGCCTTAGCAGAACATCAGAAAGAAATGCCGGGGCTCCCTATAATCACTTCCGAAAGATAACTAAGTTGTTTGTTGTTATTTAGTTCATAGAGATGAATCAGCAAACACTGCTCAAAATTTGTGAGGTGACGAAAGCCCCTTTTCTATTATGTGACTATGGTCGCCTTTCCGGTTGTAAAAGATTTTCCTCTCTATATTTATTATCTGGAGAATCATGCTGAGTTTTGGACTATATTATCAATAGATCATGGCATCGCTTTGTTATTTACTCGAAAATTACAAGTATAAGTTAAACCACGCTGACAGTATCCAACGCACCCTGCCCCATAATCTATGTATATATTCAAAGATGTGTATTAAAGTATACCCCAGTACATGAAACTATATGAACTATTTTTGTACACTCAAACGAAATTTAAATTCAAGCGTTGAATGGAGTGTAAAACAATTTAGTTCCAATAATTGTCTAAAATTTATTAATTTTATAACAAATTCAGTTTAATTCGGAATAAAATAATTCTAAATCAATTCAATATTATTTTGAGCATTGTGACGGATATCAAATGACGTATATGTTAAATAAGATGATGGTGGTAATTGGTATTTTATCCAAAAATATAAACAAATAACGAAAACAATAAATTTTGTAAATACAGTAGAGTAGTTTTTGAAGATTGATTCACACATTTTATATCTGCGGTGTCTTTTTGAAAGCCACGAATAGCACAAAATAGTAGTTATTCGTGTTGTATATAGTGTACATGACAGGTTTGTGTTTCTCTCTGAAGATATATGAAAAAAACATAAAATCTCATTTAATAAGTATTTTTTGTTGTGAGAAATTATGTTACCAGTTGTAATATTTAATTTTCTGTTAAGATAGCAAGAAACTTCTCGTTTCATAATGTTTTAAAATATTGTAGGGATAAGTCAGCCTGACTTCCGCTCAAGATCACAGTCATACTTGAGCCTTCTAAAATATTCTTCAATGTGCAGAGATCGCGCATGTGCAATCTCTAGTATGTTCTTTATTGTAGAATCTCTTTGCTCTCAATCAATGAAAAAATATGTTAGGTTTATGACAATAAAATAACTAACAGAATGCTTATGCTGCGTCTAGGACAATACCCCCCAGATGATACCCCTCGGATGATACTCCTTCGACAATACCCCCCTAGGACCATACTCCCTAAGACCATACTCCTCTTACTCTCATTATTTGCAATTTTCATGTTAAAAATTTTCACTAACAAACAACAAACTAATACAGTTCTGTGATCTGCAATTAAAAGCTAAGAGATTTTGCTATGATCTAGTTGAAAGGGGTATAATTGCAATATGTCGCTTTTTTTTCTTTCATTTTGTTGTAATGATGGAAATTGGAAATATTCTGGCAGGGGGGAGGGGGGGCTATTGGTACAGGGGGTATGGTCCTAAGGGCTTATAATCTACGGGGTATTGTCGGGGGTATCATTCGGGGGGTATTGTCTATGGAGTATGGCCCTCTAATGTTATCTTTACAAATAGCAAATTAATAAATAGCGATTCAATAATTTAATATCAGTTGTTTATTAAAATAGAAACTAGTTTTCTCCTATTTTATTTTCACAGGATAGCTAAGAGCACTTAGTACCTAAAACAGTTTCTTGCAGAGATATATCACACATAGCATAATCAAGGTTATCACTTTGTTCAGACACTTGACTGGCGGTGAGCTGTTGCAATGAGATATTTCGCAGTAGCAGAGATCCACCGATTCCAGAGTCGCATTGACACCACCAAATTCTATCTCATGAATACTCTAAAATATTTAAATATATGCATCAATAATAACAGGCTTATATATATATATATATATATATATATATATATATATATATATATATATATATATATATATATATATATATATATATATATATATATATATATATATATATATATATATATATATATATATTGATCAAATCTCCAGCAATACGGGGACCATTTTTGCTAAAACAACAGTATTAGGGAGACCAAAAATTTACGAAGACCAAATGTAGGTCTCCTTAACTCTTAACATACTTAAACGTTATGAAACTACACAGCAAACAAAAAATGAATGATTTTAGCATTGTGAATATAATATATTTTGTTGCCACTTGATAACAAGTTTTAAATTTGATCCTAAATTTTATACCGTGTATAAATGCAAGTGCCGAAAATTCATCTTTAAGGAGATCTGTTTTTATTTAACATCCGCTATATCTCATTATTAAAAACATTATAGCAACCAGTATTTTTTCCTTAGCTGTTCAAGATGTTTTGCACAAGGTTTAGCCCGAAATCGAAGAAGAAGCTAATTTAGCCCCGTAAACAGGCTTTTTTTTCTAAGAAAAGATACATTATGCAATACACAAATGGCCTTCCTAATTGCTATATCAAAGGCATGGTCCCCTATGGGAACAGGCCCAAACCCCCCGACTAAAACCCCCCGGCGGCCTAACCCCCCCGACCCAAAATCCCCCGGTTCTCAGGTCTATTTTATATTTTGTAATTGCGATACATCCACGTTGTTAATTACACTTCAAATGCCCATTGAAGAGACCACACGGCGTTTAAAATTGCAATTTCCGCACCACTAAAGGAATTGATCATCACTATAAAGGAAACGTCATACATCCATTGATGATAGCACTCAGTTTTTGAAATTGCAATGGCTCTTACGATTGATGAGTACACATTAAAAATTGCAATTCATATGCCGGTTGCGAGATCAGTCGAATTTACAAATTACAATTTCTCTTGCGGTCGATGTGACTTATATCCATTGTGATTCACTTGAATGGGTAATTTAGTGACCAATTACGCAATATTTTTATGTACAATTAAAGGTGACGTATTTCACTGAGCTGTGAGTTTGAGAAAATGGATACCTCTTTTCAATTATCATCATCACACACTTCATTTATAAATGTGTTATCTCATTGATATCACAGGTATAATTGCATTTCAAAGTTTTTTTTTTGATAGTGTGATATCAATTGCAAGTAAGCTAATGTAATTTTGAAATTCAATTTTGAAATTCAACTCTCCACTTTCTTCTAATTCTCCCTGGTTCTCTTGAGTACATCTTATTCTCCTGAAATATCCAATAGCATTTTGGCAATCTATTCCAGAGATATTTATTTTTTAAACTGCATTTTTTATCTCATTATGCCCATGGGAGCACTTGGAACACGTGCCTAACTGATATAAATAATGTGAACATCATTTTGATTTTCAACTTAAACAATAAAATGAACATATGAAGAAGAGATATGGGGAATGAGACTGAAGCCCGGTTTACAGAGGAATTATTTAAACAATATAGAAGGACGCTCTGATTTCCAAAAGAACAACATGACATTCTTGTCAGTAATGCCATTGAGGCTAGACAAGCACAGTCAAAAACGAAGGCTCAATACTATTTGCTGCACAATTATGATGTTCTTGTTTGTGGTGATGTCCAAAAAATTTTCCGAAAAAAGTCTCCCAATGAAACGCCTAAGTATTACGTAGCGTTGGAACATGTTTTCGATGTAATATATATATTATTCTGTTTTTTTTTCTGACTTTTTGAGCATACTTGTGTTATTCTCTCCCCCGTATGTATACTTTTGGTGTTTTGAATGTTTTGAACGTGTATTTGGTGCAATGTATGCCCCACTCTTTTTATTGTAGTATGAGATACGTGTGCTTTGTAAGAATTCCGAGTAGCGTTTCCTTTTATGTGTTGTTAACTGGCGAATAAGCTTTTTCGGAAGGAAACTGTTGAAGTGGCGCATTTAGTACAAAACGTGATAATACCGCGGCGATAAGTTTGGGATCTAGTGCGGTCTTGTCGCAAGGAACACCAGTCTTTTGAAGTCTTTTTGGTAGATTTTACGTCTTTTAAAAATTTACTTTTGTTTTAAGTGTAAGGGATATCTCTGGAACTAGACTTTGGATTTACAACTTTTACATAGGATATGAAAGAGCTCATTGAGATGGGAGGGAAGGTCGTAATTTCGGTTTTAGAACATCCGTTTCTGCGACGAATAATTTTTTTCTGTGCTAGCTAGCACACACCTTTCCTGCAATTTTCAAGTATTTAAAAACGCCGTAGATTGTAACCAGCATTGCCGTTTTGTACACGAGGTTGTGCTCGTTCTAAAAACATAACTCTTTTTATTCTATGTAACTCGTAACATATGTTTCCGGGCAGGTATTTTCTTATTGGTTTTTGGTTTTGGCGCGAAACACTTTGATTGGTCACATTTTTAAATGGCATCTGGTATTCTGCCAGCAAGTATATAAGGAACGTGGTTGTTGCACCAAAAGCAGTTGATTTCTCGGAAGAATAGAGGCCACACGTTAAGTGTAAGTCTAAATAGTGCAGAGTGAGTTGCCATTGTGGCACGATCGAACGAATTCTTAAAATATATTGTATTAGCAGTAGATTTTCGCAAAGCATAGAGGCCACACGTCAGGTGTGAGTCCAAGTGCTGCAAAGTGAGGTGCTTTTCTTGTGTTTTAGATGGTGCACTCAAATTAAACGCTGGATAGATGTTATTGAAGTTTAAGTGTTGAATCGAGTCGAGTACATTCAGTATTGGATAGAAGTATAAGAATAAAAAGTTATAAATGTGAGAATTCTCGGATAAATGTAGATCTTGTTGAATTGTTGTGGGAATGAAGACTTATAACGGCTGTCTGAAGTTTCCTTGAATATCCTACCCCCCCCCCCCAACTTGAAGTCAACGATGCACAACGTTAGGATCTGTATATTTCGTTAAAGGCATCTTGAACATTTTAGGGCCTAGTTCTGGATTCCCTCATAACGTGCTAAAACCAAAATGAAGCCAGGCATACACGACTTAATTCAGATTGGCCAGGCGTTAGTATATAAAGACGCGGAACTGAGTAACCTCTTGCAACAAGAGCTGGAGAAAATTGAAAAACGGGAACGACAAGGCATGGAGCGGGAGGATCGGGTACGAGAACGCGTAAAAAGGATCAGACAAAGGAACTGGAACGCAAAGAAAGAGATCGTGCGAGAGAACATGAGTTATCGCGTCTGCGTGAAGAAACTAGGTAGCTGGAGTTGAGCAACGAAGCTGCACATGCAGACCAGGGCAATGATCTGTTTCGACGTTGTACCGGTCAGCCTGTTGCACCGCGCCCAGAACTTCCCAAATTCGGCGACAAGATGAACGACATCAACGCTTTTCTCGAGAGGTTCGAGGGGTTCTCCGAGAGTGAAGGTTGGGCAGAAGATATGTTGGCTGTCAGCCTGAACCTGCCTCTGACAGGAAATGCATTGGAAGTCTATAGTTGTATGCCTATTGACAATGTCAATAATTATCGGCAGTTGAAAACTGTAATCCTGAGGCAATATCAAGTGACGGAGGAGGATTTCCGATTGAAGTTTCGAGAGGCAAAGCCAGAGAAGGACGAAACAGCGCGGCATAACTGCGCAAGGCAAGCGCGCTGCTTTGATCGCTTATTGAATCGGCCAGTGTTGAGCGGGACTACTATGAAAATGTAAGAGATTTGTGTTTGCGGGAGCAATTCATGAATATTTGCAACAGTGATTTGAGCTTGTTCCTTTGCGAGAGAGTGCCCACATCGATGAATGAAGCGGTGAAACTGGCTTAGCAGTTTCTGGAGGCCCATGGAGGCCGTGTTTGCTACAACCGAACCACGACGCCTCATGCTGCACAAAGACAGACACGCTTCTGCAACCAAGGTCAGCAAAGCAGTAGACTTGAGATGAAGGGCAAGAGCGTCATTTGTTTTAATTGTAACACATTGCACGAGACTGCAGGAAGCAAGAAGCGAAGATCGGTGCAGCGATCCGGCAAGGACGACCACGTTCCCCACAGAGCGATGATTGCGGGAAGACTGGTGCACTTGGGATTACACACTTGGAGTGCGTTGAGTTAGTGGCGCGGAAAGTCAAGGACGGCAACCTGTGTTTGTCCAATGGTGACTCGAACCCTTACGCCGGTGCATTTTGCAGTCGGTACGGGTCTAACAGCTTCCCGATCTATGAAGGACGGATTGGGGTAGAAACGGTCAGTGTACTTCTCGACACTGGATGTGATTCAGCGGCAGTTCGTTGGAAAACACAGTAGTTGTGTTCTCCATGACGGATCGATCAAGAGGGTTTCTTACGGCGCAGATTGAAGTGGATACGCCAGTATTCAGCGGGCAGCTTGACGTGATGGTGGTGGATAGCCCACTATTCGACCTTATCATCGGCAACATCAAAAACTTGAACATTGTGGAGATGACGCGAGTCCCGACGGCGCGAGGGTTAGTGATGTCGGATCTCGAAAAAGTGAGTAGCGACAGCGTAGCCGCCGTCACGAAATGGGAGCAGGAAAAAGAGAGAAGCGTCCTGTAAAAGCTCGCGCGACACCGCCTGTCAAAGTTGAAGAGATCAATTCCAAACAACCGAGTGAATTACAAAGAACGACGAAACACTGCAGAGATTTTATGATCATGCCCGCAAGAAGACAGTGTTTATGCCAAAAAGAGGAGAAACACATTGGTTCGCCGCTAAGAATGTAATACTGACGCGGTACTACTTTTGAAAGAAAGGCATTGTGGTAATCAAGTTTAAACAGATTATGGTAGCTCCGAGACCACGTGATGGCACTTGCTCATGGAGCAATTGCCGGAGGACATTTGGGAGCGAAGAAAACCTCTGATCGCATCACGAATAAGTTCTACTGGCCTGGTATCGACTAGGATGTCAAAAGGTTCTGTCAGTCCTGCGACATATATCAACGCACCATTCCGAAGGAAGAAATTTCCACTTGGAGAGATGCCTATCATCGACTGTCCATTCGATAGGATAGCAGTGGATCTGGTAGGATCTCTAAATCCCATATCGAATCGGGGAGACAGGCACATCTTGACAGTTGTAGACTATGCAACCAGAAACCCCAAGAATCCGATTGAAGGGTCTCGACACAATAACAGTCGCAGAAGCACTTCTGGATATATTTTGAAGACTCGGATTTCCAAAAGAAGTTTTGGGTGACATAGGCACACAGTTTGTCTCTGATTTGATGCAAGAATTTTACGTCTAATGTCGATCAAGCATCACTATGACAAGAAATTGAAAGATCGCTGCTTTGAAGAGGGTGAAAAAGTCTACTTTCTGCTTCCAACGGATATCAACCAGCTTCTGCTACAATAGAAGGGTCCGTACACCGTAACCAAAGTGCTTGGTCGGATGGAGTATGAGACTGGTGTTGGAGACAAGACAAAAGTCTATCATGCTAATATATTGAAAAAATGCGTCCAACGTCGGGGTGACGAATGCAAGGCTGAAGATGACGAAGAGATCGATGAAACTCGGAATAATTGCTATCATCAAAGAGGAGGAGATGTGCATGAAAGACAAGCTGGCATTGCACCTCCTAGTGACACAACAGCAGACTATATTGGTAGATCAGGATGGCAGAAGACTCAAAGACATTCACAGCCTTAAGTACACTAAAGCAACGTACCAGTTCACTAAGAACCCATTCGGGAATGAAATTCAATCGTGTTATCCACAAAGTGCTAGTATGGATGTCAAACACTGACAGTTATGTGGGTGATTTGTTGCCACGCACCAAAACGTGGAGTGGCCACCTCGTTACGCTTCGCGAGCTTTTCAAGCGCATATGCAAAACAAAGTTAACCGTGAGACCGACGAAGTGTTTTATTGCTTACTGTGATATCAATTTCACTGGTCATGTTATTGGGAAAGGAGAGTTGCGTATGAAAGCGAAAAGCTGGAGAAGATCGGGAACGCACCCAAACCGCAGACGAAGAAGCAAGTTCGCCAGTTTCTCGGATGGCGAGCTTCTACAGGAAATTTATCCCGAATTTCGTCGAAGTTGCAGCACCATTAACAGACTTGACCCGAAAAAGAGAACCAAGCAAGGTGGTGTGTCAAGAACGTGCCTTTCGACGACTAAAGGAAATGCTGGTCAGCGCGCCGATACTGCGCCTGTCAAATTTGTAGAAGCAATTCACAGTGCGCTGGATGCGTCCTACAACGGTCTCGGTGCAGTCCTCCTACAGGAACACGAAGACGGTTTGCTTCCAGTGGCGTACGCAAGTAGGAAGTTATTACTACCTCACGAAAAGAACTATTCCGTTATCGAGCGAGAATATCTCGCAATTGTCTTCACAGTTGAACGTTTCGCGAAATATTTATACGGGACCCACTTTATCTTCGAGATCTTGATCACGTACCACTGAAATACCTGTTTCGCATTAGCATTACAGAGTTACATAACTTTTTTGCTCCTATGTAACTCTTAACATATGTTTTATAACTTTTTCGTTCCTATGCAACTCGTAACATATGTATCCGAGCAGGTATTTTCCTATTGGTTAATGGTTTAGGCGCAAAACACTTTGATTGATCACATTTTTAATTATCGTCCGGTATTCTGTCACTTCCGTTGGTGGAAAAGATCCCCAGATTCATATGATTACCATTTATAGACCACCGGGTTTATCTTTACCGAATTTTCTCGATGATTATTCCTCGTTTCGCGAAGATTATTCCTTCACAGATATACCTGTTGTCTTAACGGGCGATTTCAATATTCACTGGGACAAAGTGACCAATTGTATACTCGCCAGCTAAAGGAAACATTTCTTGCCTTTGGGTTGGAACAACATGTCACCGATACAACCCATATCAGGGATCACACACTGGACTACATCATATCAAGACACCGTGGTAATTTAGCACTTAGTGATTTGAATATTGAAGTCCCTATTTCCGACCATTATTTAGTAGCGAAATTTATCTCGTACCGCAAAACCAAGGAAATTAACATTCAGGAATTGAAACAGGATATCTTAAACTCAAACGTTCTTAATTCATACCCTGATATGGATCTCGATAAACTGATGGAAGAACTGGATAAAATTATGACGCAACTGCTGGATAACCATGTTCCACTAATCTCCCCACGTTGCAGAATAAGGTGCAAGGCCTGAGGGATTACCCCGGCTGTGGTACAAGCGTTGAGACGGTGTAGGCGGAGTGGAACACGAAGACTAGAACGGATACCAATAAAAACGATATCAGTCAGAGCGTAAAGTCTATGATGACATTATTCAAAAGTCAAAAACGGAGTACTATCGACAATTTAATAGTGAAAATAAGGCAGACTGTAAGCAAATCTTTCGTAAATTGAATCAAAGTATGCATCGAAACAAAGACAACCCAATACCAGAGCATTCAACTGCGACTCAACTTGCCAATGATTTTAAACAATATTTTCAATCGAAAGTGCATAATAATTTTCCCGGATAACAATACCAATTCAATGCAATTCGATGGAACAGAAAACTCAACTCACAAGATTTCAGCTGTTGAATGACAACGATATTTTAAAAGTACTAAAACAATCGAAAGACACATTTTGTGAACTCGATTCCTTACCGACTCTTTGTTAAAACAATGCTCGAATGAACTTTTACCTGTACTTAAGTATATTATAAATGGATCACTCCAACAAGCGTACGTGCCCCCAAAAATGCAAAACAGCAATTGCGAAACCACTGTTAAAAACCATCAATGGATCAAACACTAAAAACTATCGGCCCGTTTCAAATTTGAATTATGTAGGCAAACTCATCGAGCGAGCAGTAAACGACCAAATATCTGCACATATGTCTGCCCATAACGTAAATGAGCCATTGCGATCTGCATACAAACCAGGACATAGCTGTGAAACGGCATTTATCAAAATTTTCAATGATCTTCTCACTCACCGTGACCAGAATCACGCCGTACTTGTATCACTACTCGACCTATCTGCTGCGTTCGATACGGTGGACCATACACTTCTTTTGCAACGTCTCAAAACTATTCACGGAATTTCGGGCACAGCTGTTCAGTGGGTGAAGTCTTACCTGTCAGAGCGCACGATGCGAGTCAACGTATATGGCAAGTGCTCTGATCCAGTCACATTAGATGTCGGGTTACCGCAAGGTTCTCAACTCGACCCCCGATTTTATAGTGATTATACGTAGCCGATGGGTCGACTAATACGCCTGCTCCTTCTCTTTTATCATTTGTATGCCGACGACACTCAGTTGCTGAAACCCGTTCAGTGCGTAAATAATTTACCCGAGTGCATTATCGAATTGACTACAGGAATCGAACGTATTGCCGCGTGGATGAAAAACAATAACTTGAAAATTAACTGTCTAACGTCTGTAAAATGTGCTACTTCTACATTGAGCGGGTTAGGAAAACTCGACGATTCTTGTACTTTGATGTTGCAAGTCGCTGGTGCACGCACTAGTTATAAGCCGCCTGGATTATTGCAATATCCTCTATATAGTTCTACCATCTATCGCTTTTAAAAAGTAATGAACGATGCTGCCAGGGTCATTTTCAGAATTGGAAGAAAAAAAGCACATCTCCCCTACCTGAAAAAGCTCCACTGGTCACCGGTGGAGAAAAGGATAGAATTCAAAATTCTTACCATCACCTTCAACTCCGTTCACAACATTGGACCAGCATATCTTAACGAACTTGTCCGTCTAAAACAGTGCCCTCGTACCCTACGCTCATCAAATCAGTATTTTTTGCTGTACCAAGAACTAAAAATAAATATGGCTGCAGGGCCTTTCAGAACGTTGCATCAACGTTACGAAACAACCTGCCGTTTAAGCTTAGATCAAGCACTGATAGGGTAGCATCAAGAAAAGAGCTAACAACAATCTTGTTAAGAGAAGCATTTTACAGTTAACTTTTTATATTGAAACGCGCTTAGGTGCTTTGCTAAATAAGCGCGATATAAGCACCATTTATGATATGATAATATGATTCTGCCAGCAAGTATATAAACGTTTTGCACCAGTATCAGTTGATTTCTCGGAAGCATAGAGGCCACACGTTAAGTGTGAGTCTAAATGGTTCAGAGTGAGTTGCCATTGTGGCACGATCGAACGATGTCTTGGGATAAATTGTGTTAGAAATTGATTTTCGCGAAGCATAGAGGCCACAAGTCAGGTGTATGTCCAAGTCGTGCAAAGTGAGGTGCTTTTGTGGTGTCTTGGTGGTGCACTCAAATAAAACGCTGGATAGATGCTATTGAAGTTTAAGTATTGAGTCAAATCGAGTACATTCAGTATTGGATAGAATTATAAAAATAAAAAATATAAATGTGAGAAATATCTGATTAAGAATAAAGTAAATATACACGTAAATACCTTACAATATTGATCACCACTCTCCTCACCATCAAACATTTGTAGCAGTCAACTTTATCCCCCTTTATTGCAAGAAATGACATCAAGTACACTAAATGTGCTTAATGGATGTGAAATCAGTCTAATCACAACACAGTGTTTATATATCAAATCGATTGATATTTTAAGACAGTTGTGTTTGTTGTTTGGTTATTATAAAAGTTCCAACCCTTGTAACATAAACAAGAGAAAAATATGATTTGCCTTAAATCGCCCGTGCAAAGCTTTTAGATACATATTTTGCCTTTCATAATACTTGTTCCAGTTACATTCGATTCTACAAAAACGTTTCTTATTGAAATTTTTATGAAACTTTCTGTGAAAATATTAAGTAGATGTTTAATAAATAGAAAATATTACCCGCATTAAATGTCATAAAAAGGCCAAGGACCAAAACGGTTTTATCCGTGATTAGAATTATCGAATTTTATCCATGTCAGTAGTGTTTGTTGTTCTGTGTTTTTATGCCAGCACTACGAAGCGATCTTACAGGACTGTGCTTTTATATCGTACCGAAGTTGTTTAAAGAAACTATTTGCTGCTTATTTTGTTTTAAAGAATATTTGGTTATTGCTGTTGATAAATCCACAACAAAACGTTTCAAACAATTGCTTAGTTTTCTGCATACAAAAGGACAAAAGGGTGATTGTTGAATCAATAAGAATTGTCGCATCTTATCCACAATGCTTGTTTATTCTGTCCAATAAATAAGGTTTTGGTTCACCAACCCTGCCGCTTGCACTGGCTTGGATTGTTTCCCAAAGCCACTTTGTGAAAAGTTCTTAAAAAGTTAGGAAAGTATGATTTCTTCATTTTTGCCATTCCTCATACCGATATTCCTGC
Source organism: Protula sp. h YS-2021 (assembly GCA_949752745.1). Classification (NCBI taxonomy): domain Eukaryota; kingdom Metazoa; phylum Annelida; class Polychaeta; order Sabellida; family Serpulidae; genus Protula; species Protula sp. h YS-2021. The sequence continues at coordinate 64,236,708 of OX457031.1, read as the reverse complement.
ATTTAATTCTATTTCTTCTGCGTTCAGTGTCTTTTCGCACCAGAAAAGTTATCCTTCGCTTCCGTATTCACGAAAGTCATCTATTAACTTATGAAATTAATTTATGCAATCTTTTTTACATCGATTGTGTTCACGTAAAGAATCAAAAACATCACTCACGTAAAACTACTATTCCGCAACTAAACGGAATAAGTTAACTGTTGACTATGAACAGTTACCTTTCATTAATATGGTACCTGACATAAAATGCTAACCGAATCAGTTAACGGAACGATTTGTATTTTGTGCAAATATCATCTTGGAATGCTTGAAATGTTAACCGAATCAGTTAGCTGAATGATTAATTTTATTTTTTGCGGTCTAAGATATGAAAGGTTAACGGAAACAATTGACTAGAACACCGAAATAATGTGCACATGGTCCCAAGCTGGAAATGCTAAACAACGCCCCAGGTGCGAAATATTTATAAGATCAACTCAACAGTTAACGTAATGAATGCGATCTCGGTAATGAAAATCAGTTACTTAAGTAGTGAATGAAATTATAACAGTGTCACTAAACTTTTGCGAGTACCTTTCCAGGCCTGAAATATTAACAGAATGTGTTGACTAATAGGTAAAATAAATGCGATACCAACGATGAAATATTAATAAGTTAACTTATTATTATTACATATTTCTTGTATGGCGCCATATCTAATTAAAGCCCTAGGCGCAACGAAGAACGTAAAAATAATATGAAAATAACTAACATATAGCATAAAATGACAATAATAAATAGTGAATATAATGTATAAATATACAAAACAATTTAAAAAGATGGTTTTGAGTTGAGATCTAAAAGTCATTCTTGACGAATTTCGAGCGGAAGATCATTCCACAGTTTAGGCGCGTAAACACCAAAACTGCAGTCACCAAAACGCGAACGTGACCGGGGAACTTTCAATAGCATTTGACTAGATGAACGAAGAGATCTGGATGATTCATATGGCACTAGAAGATCGCAGAGATACTGTGGTCCTTCACTTCGAACACATTTAAAACACATTAGTAAAATCTTAAACCGAATACGAGCTTCAACCGGCAACCAATGTAAAGATATTAACGTCGGTGTTATGTGATCCGATCGCTTTAGTTCAGCAATAACACGCGCTGCAGGATTTTGTATTCTTTGGAGTTTTTGAAGGAGAGATTTGTTCACTCCAAAAAAAAAAAAAAAAAACAAAAACAAAAACAAACAAACTTTTGGCATAGTCTAGCTTGGAGATACCAATGTTTGCATTAGTGTTCGGGTAGTATCGTAGTCAAGATATTTGCGAATTTTGGAGATAACTCTAAGGTTAATAATGGCATTTTGACACTTTGAGGTAACAATCTCCCTCATTTATAGCTTGAAATAAAAAATAACTCCAAGAGTTTTTGCTGACGTCTTACTAGCATTTTTACTATTTCCTACACAGATCCCAAACGATGGTATTTGGCGTGTGCTATGGGGTGAACCAATAACAATAATTTCGGTCTTGTCGTCGTTTTGCTTGAGATAATTTGACATCATCCACCGTTTTATATCTTGTATACAACATTCAAGAATGGATCTTGCCTGTGCCATACAGCTGCTATTAGAACACATAGAGTTGCGTGTCATCTGCATTAAAAAGGAAACGATAAACCGTGGCGTCTGTCACCCACCGGTGCAACATACATGGTAAACAGTAGCGGTCCAAGAACATTGTCGTTAGCGAAGTTGGGGGAGATGAATACCGTTTACGATAATGGTTTGGTAATTTATGGTCCAAAAATTCGCTTTTACAAGAACTCTTTTTTTGGCGTCCCAGATTAGAAAATTAACAAACTTACATTGATTCAAATACGCCTTTTTGTCGCCGGGTAAACGCAGTTTGAGGTATTTTCTTTCCAGTCTTTGTCGTATAACTTTCGCTTTCATGATATTGTCATTAAACCATTTTGTGTTGGATCTGATGGTGACTGTTTTTGTCTTTAGTGGAGCGTGTGTTCAAAAATTGCACTTAAGATAGTATGATAAGCTGTTGTAGCCTCCGAGATATCGCTGATAGTGGAAATATCCAAATCATTTGAAATTTTACTTTTTAATAGCTGGATGTCAATATTCTTGACATTCCTGGTCGAAATAGGTTTACGAATCGGACCCGGCTTTTCTGTATTCAAAACACACTTTATAAGATAGTGATCAGATATACCGATGTCAGATACACGATGTTTAATCTCAAACAAACTATCTTGCCTGGAAACGACGACGTCTAGTCTGTGGCTGGCGCTGTGTGTTTTCTGGGATATATGAGTCATAAGGTGCTGAGTAGATAAAATGTTATTAAACTCAATGGTCTCAGTTAGACTGGTGCTATCCGAGTACAAATTTAAATCACCTAGAATAAAAAGTTCATTTTTTGAAGCAGAAAGATCGGATAAAATTTCACCAATTTCAGTTAAAAACTCATTTTTGTTCGACTGGGGTGGTCTATAGGCCAGGAGAATATCTACCGGTGTAGTATTTATGTACAGCGTGCATGAAAGACCCTCAAAGTTCTTGGGTGAAAGGGCCTTTTTCTTATTGCTAATGTGCGATCTGGCAACAATTCCGAACCCACCTCCACGTCCGTTTGATCGGGAAAGATTGATAGAATTATATCGATCAGGCCTCAATTCTCCAATGAAAACGCTTTCACCAATGGTAGCCAAGTCTCAGTAAGAAAAATAAATCAAAATTGTTTTCGACAATGGTTTCACATAAAACATGAAATTTGTTGCAAATTGAGCGAGTATTCAATAATCCAAATGATAGATCTGCTGTCTGTTAGAGTGATGGTTTTATCATTTTTAAAATCAGCTGATCTAAGTCTTTTGAAATCGCGATTTGGCCTAAAAGACACTCCAGGTTCAATAGAGTGTTTTGGGGTTGACGGTTTACTCTTGTTGATTGACACTAAATTGTTTATATTGACATGAGGGTTATGTTTATCCGCTGGTATGAAAATGTCACTGTACGGTAAAGCCGCTCGATCACTAAGAAATCTTCTAATTTTTCTTTTCAATCCACCACGTGGTCTTTTGTTGTTTTGACACATTGATCACAATGGTGAACAGATGTCAAGTGTTTGGCACGAGCCAGGTTATAGCATATTTCAGAACTCGTTACAAGTGTTTTAAAAAATACTTCATTTTTATATTTAACTTATGACACGTGAAAGTTTATCCATATGAAAGTACTCAACATTTGCTGTATAGTGATATAAAAAGTTTTAAAATTTTCTCTTTCTAAGTTACTTTATTTTAAAACTTTCGTACTGTTTAGCTAAACACGTCCGTCGCCTTCGAGGGCAACTTACAAAATCTTAATGCTTAACGTTTGTATGGTTAATGCTTAACGTTTGTATGGTCATGAGCTCTAATCGATAAGTGGACTGAATAAATGACTCATGAACTCTTAAAATAATTGGTTTACTAGTGTAAAAACAAGAATGTCCAGTAACACTCTGACCAGCCGAGATCTAGTAAATCACGCATCAATGGGATTGTATGGTTGCCAAAAAGTGGTTGTGATATTGTTAAAATAGGTTGCTGAAAATTTGTACTAATTTATAAAGGAATCCGGTCAAAACTGTGAGAGAAGAAAATTGGCTACCAAATATTTGAAAATGTCTACCATTTCCCAAGTTGTTGGAAAAATCGTCAGGAAAAGTAAATATTTAAGATGGAATCACCAGATAAACATTTATGAAAAATTTGAAGAGCATCAAACCGAAATCGTGGAAGAATGGCTTTAAAAGTTGGCTACCTAAATATGCCAAACAAAAGAAAATTTTCAAAATCCCCCTATTTAACCTGTTCTTGGCGGATCGCCAATAAAGTAATTTTACAAACTGTGGGAAAAAACCTTTCGAAAACTGGCTACCAATTTTTTTTAAATGCCCTGAAGCTCGAGTCTTGTAAATTTTCTACGTAAAACAATCATTACTGAAAACCTCCCAACAGTTAACACCTATAATGGACGAGTTATTTCGGTCCCGAATTCCCCTAATGACTTTTTCGATTTCAAAAATAATACGACGATGCACATCGACAATATATATATATATATATATATATATATATATATATATATATATATATATATATATATATATATATATATATATATATATATATTTGTATTCACTGTGCACGGTTGCAGATTATTACTCCAAATGGTTACATGCGAAGTGGTGGATTACAAACATCGCACAATTGCTAAGTCCAAAGTAATTTTTGTCCTTTTTAACAATTTGTCATTTTTAGTTGAAGTTTTGCTTTAAAGCATGTAAAAAGCATTGAAAGGCTTAACAAAGCGTTAGTTTTGTTTATCATTCCTTTTTTTCCTTTTGAGACGTTTTGGCCCTAAGTTCATTTAGGGACCTAACGACTGGGGACTTTTTAGCTGGGGATGTTTTGTCCGGGACTTTAGTACAACAAATTTTGTTGGAGGACGTTTTGGACTTAAATTCATTGGGGGCCTTATGGCCGAGATCAAGCTTAATAAAGTGTTAAAATCGTCATCATACGTTTTTTTAGCTTTGAAAAGCTTTTGGTCCTAAATTCATTTAAGAACCTTATAGCACGATTCATTATGGTCAACGTAATTTTTGCCCTTTTTGACAATTTGTCATTTCCTTGTTGAAGTTATTCCATAACATTGTAAAAAACGGCAATATTTCACCAAAATGCTGCCATATTGATGCCTGCATAAATGTATACATATGTATATATGTACATGTATATACGTTGGGAGATATTTAATGACGCTAAATGAACGTTGCATATATTCGCGCATTTCAGCCAGCATTTGTGAGGTTTCTACAGGTTATTCGTAAAAATTATGTATTCAGCTTTCGAAGTACGTTGTTTCGACCTACATTGAGTTCAAAAGCTGCTTATTTTTTTTTAAAATATTAACAGGTATGGTTATTTTTTCTTATTACCAATATCCTTGTGTTTCCGCTGGAATGTGACGATAGGAGATGCAAAGTTGCAAAGTTATATAAAAACAGTATGCTTATTTCATAGTTTTATTATGCAGGTCTCATGTGAAGCGCTTTGAAAGATCTAGCAGTGACGTTAACAATTACCGCGCATTAGTTTTAGGACTATGTCATATTTGGTAATTATGGCACTTACGTGTATAACTTTGGTATTTATGTGCAACGTGCTGCCGATTGTAGAGAAAATTTTTCGAAATCTACCTTTAGAATATTTAGTTGTCCTTCAATTTTGCTGGAGTTTATATAGTTCTAGTTTGCGAATTCAGTACAAATAAATGGGATTTGTCTATTACGCAGTATTGTTATCGATAATTTATGCGAGATGTTGCTTAAACTATACTAATACATGATGTTGTGTCCTCTGATTCTGTAATTTTCTATAAGTTTCTTTTGGAAAATAACCGCATCCATTATGTCCTACATCCAGTATATTTGATATGTTATTTGTATTTAATATGCTTTTATTATTTCATGAATTATATTAACTATCTTATTGTTGCTGTTGCTTGTGGTTTCTAAATAAAAGTGCGAAAACTGTCTATCAATTGCTCCATGGCTTCGTGCAGATTTTTGTCTATCTGTGCGTCACTCATGTATATCCCATGGGTCTGTCTGCCCAGTCGAGGCAACAAATTGCAACAATGCAGACATTGTAGACAACATCAGAAAAGCAAACATCAAAAGTTTTCTTTCATTTACCTTTTTATCAATATAATTATCTTAAGATAATTTTAGTATTTACAAATAAACGTAAAGGTGCAATAACACATATTTATTACATTGAATTATTCACCCGCATGCTTGAATGCATATTTTGGTCTGTAAATGCCTATTTTTAGTTGTTGAAAATAGTTTACTAAATATGTTTGCTTTTCGTATTATTCTTTGCAAACATTTGCGCATTAGTTGGCATAAATAGCAATAATGACAACAATTTTTTTAATTCAAAGCGTTAGTTTAGCCTGTTTTTATGTAGGTAACGATATATGGTTGACGCCCCAAGTTACATTATAGCATTGACATTTCCCAATACGAAACATAATACTGCATTGTGGGCATCTGTCAGTGATTCTCTACACTGACTAAACGTACTTCAGATGATCAATAACTCTCCTTCCATGCCACTGAAGTACTGTGTGCCGCACAGCCTGCAACAGTATTCATATACCTGTGTGAAACTTAAGTCTTTGACGCTAACAGCATTTTGAATAAGGGTATAAAATACACACCTTTTAAGTGGCTTTATGTAGATTATGTTACATTGTGGATTATAATGCCAAGGCTAAATGTGAAAGTGCCCAGTGTGATACGGACACTGGACGTGGAGGTCTCTGTGTTTGTTGGATATTATATCATTTCTATCGTAGTGCTGTTGGGTATTGCTTGGCAAGAGTATATAGATCCATACACATATTTATTTAGTATTCTAAACACGGGATATCACCACAGATATCTGTACAGTCGTTCTTATTCTACGTCTGAGAATATATTCTTCGGCTGTAAAATAGCTTTTAGTGTCATTCTAGCTGTATTATTATTCATATTTCCCATGACAATGATTATTAAAACACATCGTACACTGCATCCATTCATTCTGAAGATTTGGTTTTGGATAGCAATCTTTTTACCTTTTAGGAACAGATTAATTGCGGAAACATTACACACAATAATCGCATATGAGAATGCCGACGCGCTAGTTCAATTTATATCATATCGATTTTTTCCTCGAGATATAAAGCAAGTGGATGGTAAGACGTGTCTGCAGCGTGCTATGTTTGCATATAATAAAGAAGTGATAAAAGTGTTACTCGCTCATCCACACATCGCAGGGAAAGTCAGTGAGGTAGATTATTATGGTCGCACTGCACTGACAATTCTGCTTCAAAATGCAGCGAAGACATGCTTTGAAATCCCTGAAGACATTTGTGACGTCATAACAATGCTCATAGATAACGGATGCCCCGTCAATCAACCGGCGTGGAATTTTGCACTTGCATTAGATAATTTACCGTTAAGTGCATGTGTACTTTTGACAGAACGAGGGGCAGATGTAAACAATGTGCACAGGAATGGCATGTCGACACTTCACATCGCAATAGAACAACAATCCGAGGATAAGGTCAAATTTCTGGTGGAAAAGGGAGCGACAATCTCTACATGGAAAGACCTTACACCATTAGGATATAGCATAGCCCATGGAAGTTCTCCTAAAATCTTAGAAACCTTGCTGGAATATGAAAATCCATCCAAACAAAAACTGGAAAGCTTGATTAGATCATTAAGAATAAACAATCAACCAAAAGGCTGTATGCTTGGAGAACTGATACGACTAGGAATCCATTCACGGCTGCTTCAGTTTGCCAAGAAGCGTCGCTTAACGCAGTTGAGTCATTTAGGAATATCGCCCCTTGAATTAGCACTAACACACCAAACAATATATCTAAGCATAAAAGAGCATTTTCCTGATATCAAAATACCAAATGTTAAACATATCAAAGAGTGGTACGATAAGAAACGAAAATGGTCTCTGAAGATTTCCCCTGACAAACATCACAACCGGCATGAAGAGAATATAACTTGTGAATCGCTATATACAGACGCTCGTTTTTATTTTGACAATCCAGACTATGAAAAGCAGCTTCATGAAATATATCACGGAATAGTAGACCTGCTGAAATGTGTGTCAGGTAAATTTTCTGCGTCCGATAAATACTCGTATTTAGAATTTGCACTTCATCCCGCTGGAAGTAAGAGTGAAAATACCAAAGTATTCTTACCAGATGAGTTTGATTTCGTATGTGAAATTCTTTATGCAAATTATTATGTAAGCATAGAAAGGAGTGACGTCAGTGCGGTGCACGCAATGCTTAGAGTTGACACACAATGTGAGTCACAATGGAGGAAACTGTGTACTGCGGAAGGTTTTGTAGATTCGTGGAAATTTAATAGAGCCTTTTTAAACGCACTTGAAGACATCATGCAAATTCAAAACAGCATTCCAAATGAATGTTTGTACAAGTATAAAATGTGTTTCGACAGGAGTCATAAAATCCCGCGTATGAAATTAAGGTGGGGTGATTCAACTTTCCGAGATTTAAACATCACAATAGACTTAGTGCCAGCTGTGCGAACTGGTAAAGAATTTGACTCGTTAAAACGAATATTGCAAACAAGCGAAGAACAAATACTGTATGTCATACCTAAAGGGCACCATCCGAACGATGAATCATCCCTTCCATTGTCCTTCAACCGCATTGAAACGGATAGTATTGTGGATTTACCAAACCATATAAAAAAGTCTTACATACTCTGCAAAGCAGTGCGGTTGCCTGGTATCTGCTGCAGGTCAAATCTAGATAAAATGGGTTTTGTCGAAAGTGTGTACACGGAAGATTTCATCAAGTCTTACTTATTAAAAAACTGTTTGTTTCTTTTACTTCGAACATACGAGGTTAGCATTCCAGCCCTATACGTTTCGCACCCTGATGTTTACATCAGATGGGCTGAATTGGTATATGAGATATTAGAACAGTGTCTCCAGGAGGGAAGAATGCGTCCATATTATACGGACGAGACTGCGCTGTCTTTGTTTGAATGTAAACACGACCTTGACCGCTTATATGCATCCAAACAGCCGTGTTGTCAAACACGCTCCGCCATGCTGGAAATGTGTAAAAACATTCTGTGGTTCTTGAGAAATGATCCTAAATACAACAAAGACTATGTTCAGATTATCCAGCCAAGCTGCTTCACCAAGCTCAAAAATGTCATTGCCAGGTTTCTTTTTATACACAAGGCATTCATTACCAAAACAAAGAACTACGAACGAGTTCGCTTCTTCTCCTTTTCAATACAAGAGTCTGTTACAATTGACGTCACAGGAGACGATACCGAGTTTAAAACAACTATGTCGGCATCAGAGAAGAACAAAGGAAATCTTCGAAACACCGGAAAAAATCATGCTGTTGTTAAGCGCGTTGCTAGGAGACGACATGGTGCAAATGACAGTTGCATTGTGTTCCTTGTTGTGACGTCATTTGTGATATGTTATTTCATATTCTTGTTTTACGTTACAATTTTCCCACCGTATCGTCAGAAGTAATTGAACATCTATTTTTCAGGACGACATTCCCATGCACGGATTTTCATTATTTCATCCTATCTTGCATATTCAATAAAGTTTCTTAAATCAAAAGGTATTATAATTGCTAACATTTTTATGTAACAACTTCATCAGAAGAAATTAGAGGTACCGCTTACAGAGTTGCTTAGACCAACACTTTCAGAACCCATATAATCCGTAATTTAACTATTGTTAAAGGCTGGTTAAGAAAACATTGTTATCTTTAAATATGTTCTTACTTATTTTCATTATATTGTTTTGCTTAAAACCCATAAAAACGATTGTTTTGGGGTAAAAATTAGTTGATGTCAACACGTAGCATTCATGTAAGGTGAGCTTAATGTAGAAAATATCATAATCACATTTTTATCAACTCAAATCTACTAAAATGGCGTTAAGTGAAAGATGAGGTAGTTGTATACAATATGAAAGTCTGTATGTTGCATTCTTGTCAATTACATTCATAAGGTACTGCTGTTTTTACACCATTAGTGTATAGTACGCCAAGGCAGATATTATATGGCATTAACACACCAGGAAAATCACAGTTGCAATAAATTCAATATGTCAAAACAGAAGAATTTCCTTGCATAAGAGAAAAAATTATCAATTCTAACAAATTCAAAGTATATAAAATTTAAATAAAATTTAGTTAAATTTGTTGAATAAAAATATAATTTGAAACCCACTTATATTTGCAATGTAACAGTTAAGTAATGTTAAATAATTGTATTTTTCCGTTTCATGTTTGATATTTGACTTTTATGTGTTACAGTCGTGGGTATTGAACCAGTCATGTATACATATGAGCAGTCTTTAAATTTAGATAGCGGAAATTATTTCCTGTGTTTTGATGCTGCTCGACTTGAAAATGGAATGCTTAGTTATTTTGTTACGTACCGGCGCTATATTTTTGAGACTGATTCCACAGTCCCGTGTTTCTCGATAATCGTGGGCATTGTATTGCTCTTTGTTCCAAAGAAGAAACTCACCATCAAATCCACACCTTTGTTTGTAAATACACGGCAAATGAAAACCATAAACAAAAATCCTACTATAAACGCTTTAAAACATTGTCGCAGTTACAGCTCACATTAATCAGTGTCAAATGGGGTATGCATTAACCAAATACTTTTTTGTTATAGCCGTTAAATTCACCTGCGTATATAATGAAAAATAATCGTACAACTGTACAAATTTTAAATATAACACTGTATTTGACAGGGTGGACTGATATAAGTTTTGAACAGCGACGCACTGATTCTTTCCTTTGATCATGGCTCGTAGGCAGTGAAGCGATTCTAGGTTAAAATTGTAGACAGATAAAATATCCTTTTTCCATGCTGCTCATTTTGAAAATACAGACACTGTAAAATAGCAGGCGATTCACATCTATCGCTAAGTTTTTTTTACATACATGTAGAAAAATAACATGAAACAAATGCAGCCTTTACAAAGGCTATCTTTACGTACGTTCACAATGCTTATACACAATGCTGCCTAGATCTCGTTCTTCCCAGTCTCCTCGACACCGCTCTGGTGCTGAGTCTTCTTTCTGTCTCTCTTATCCCCCTAATTTGTCTGCCAGTCTTTTACATGGTTTCCTTTTGCTCAAAGCAAATACTGCTGGTACGGGTTTTTCTCACATACCATTTCGTTCTCTGTATGTCAACTAGTTGTTGTGTTTTTGTGTTAATTATTCTACCCTTCAGAGCAATTCCTTGGATTGTTCTGAGTCATCGTATCTCAAATATTCGGAATTTTCCACTTTTCGCGACCACGTTCCTAAGACATAAATAGCAATAGCGATAAACACTGCTTAATAGATTCCAGCTCTGAGTCTTATGTATATTGACTTCTGCATCTAAGCAGAGTTTCTAGGGGTCCATATGCAGTTGAAACTAGGACAATTCTTTCTTTTGTGTCCTCTGTACAGTCTGGCACCGCGCTTCCCAGGAATACAACCCCTTCTACTTGTTCTACCGTTTGCTGTCAATATTTAGTTGTCGGAAGGTGTTATGAATTTACCTTTTGATCCATTTTTCTTCATACTTATTTTTTTAACTTTCAGTGTCTAATATTTTGGACGATAACTTAAGTTTCTTAAATATGGCTGAAAGTTGTGTGATGTCATCTGCATATCTGGTGTCTAAGAAGAGATTGTCGCTGAGGTAAAAAATATCAGTTGGATCCAAATGTATTGCCAACATTAATTTCTAAGTGCTTTTCTACAAAACGTATCGGATGCCACCTTTAAGTCAACAAATCTGAAGTGAAGTAGTTATGTGTGTCCTTCTACTTCTCTTTCATTTCTCGTTCACTAAATATTGGACCTACAACACCTGTATGAATCCAAACGGGCTTTCCAACAGTGAAACGTAGGTTCTATTTTTGCCAGGGATCGATAGGTGCTAGCTCTGATATCCAAACTTTGTCGATGGTTTGAGCAACATTAGCCTCTTTCGGCCATGTCCTCCCCTGAAGACTTCGACGTTGGTTTTGACAGGATCAATCCCTCTCTTGAATTTTGTTTTACTGGCAGCTTTCTTCACCTATTGTAACGTTATCGGATGCTTATTATTTGAGCTTAATGATGGGTCTGGAATATCTTCACATCAATTGTGTGTTGAAATATTGTTCAAAGTGTTCTAGCCTGCATTTTAGGTCCTCATCCGTACCAGTGTGGATATTGCCTCTTTGTCTTTGGCTGAACTCATTGTCTTCTTCTGTTTATTTTTTAAGTCTCACTGTCTTGAATAGGGTGACTTTGGGCGCGACTAGGGTACAACCTAGGCAGTCGCTTTCATGATCTTCAGTCTTTTTCATATAGGTTGATGCTTTGTCTCCATTCTCCGTATCTCGGTTGAGCTTTTGTAATTTCCGCTTTATCTTTGCTTCCAGTATCGTTTTATTTGTCCGTTTTAGCCTTTATTCTTTCAGCACAGGCTTTCGGCTTTCGGTAGTAAGCCTTCTACTGTCTTGCTCCTTTTAAGTCCAAATACTACTTCTGTCACTTTGTTTGTGGTGTCTTTAAATTTATTGCACAGATCTCCAAGTTTCAATTTGGGAGAGCTAGTAGGTAACATTATCTGAAATAGTTTATTTGCTTGTATATGATGTGCTTAAATCATAATGTAAGCGTTTAATAGTGTTACATGGTTAAGGAATCAGGTTTTGAAACAAGAAAGTGCTTATTCACTAAACAACATTAAAATCAAGTTTTCTTGAAAGTTTTCTTTTTCGACTCGTAAACCGCGAAAGGTGACTAAGAACTGCATTGATTCACTTGTCAAAGGAGATTCGTACAGAAAAGTACAGTCCTGTTCATTTTCCTATCTGTCATTCCTTTACTTAAGGCCTTCTAACATTACCTCAATGAAGTATTTAAAACGTGTTGAACGGAATATTTTCTTTATTTCAATATTTTCCTGCTAAGATTCTTTATTTAAAACAAGAATATGCCAGAATTTGGATATACTTAGCTATTTTAGAAACAAAGCACTACAGTCAAAATAGTGCCACCAGAAATAGACAAACATGGATTAAAGTTCGACTTCAGTGATTCTCTTTGCTTTTCAATTATATTGAAAAATAATTAGTCTATCGCAGAATGCACTCATTGAGTCAACAGTAGTTTATTTTGCTTTCCTCAACAAATCGCTATATTTTTATTTGCTTGATGCATTCTTATATTAAATAACTTGGAATAAGATTGATTGAACATCAATTACCTAGTTGTTGAAATTAATAGTGACCCGTAAGTGGGATTTAAAAGTCACTCAAAAATCCCATGAAAATTGTTTTGTTATATTTGACATGGCTTGCAATACATTTCATGCAAATCGTGATAACTTGATTATACGAAAAAGTTGGGAAAACAATAATGTATTTAGTCCATAAATTATTAATATGATGTTCATCAGTAAAAATGCTGAACATGGAATTAAGAAGACCGATTAAAAGTGGTAATTATTGCTGCTGCTTTTGACATCGCATCAGCTCAATGAGGATCATAAAGGGAAGGCGCTGGATTGTGCAAAATAGTTAATTTTGAAAATAAAATTAGAAAAAAGTAATCGAATATTTCATGGGCAGTGTCATTGATCACAATATAGTCCCTGATTTGTTCATGACTTCTGTGGATGTTTAGTGTGGTACACTCATAAATTATGTAGCAATGAGGCTATCACACTAACTTTGTTATGCGTGTGAAGACGTGTTGGTAGATATGTTGTGGTGAGAGCATCGTGACAGTTGTGTTGTGCTGTGTGAGGGCATGGCGATGGTTGCTTTGTGACATATCGGGCCATGCTGGTGGTTGCGTTGCATGAAGCCATGTTAGTTGTGGTGGTGCGGTAAAGATGACATGCTGGTGGTTGTGATACGGCGTATACGGATATATTAGTAATAGTGTTTTGGGGGTTTTTAAGGGGGTGATAGTGATTATGCCACTGCGTTTAGGACATGTCGCAGGTTGTGTTGATGTGTATGAGGGTATGTTGGTGTTATGTTACGGTATGTGAGGGCACAGTGCTTATTGCGTAGATGTATTTGATGACATGTTGAGGATTATATTGTGGTGTATAAAGGTATGTTGCCTGTTCGGCTGCGATGCATAAGATTATTTCCGAGCTTGTGTTGTTGGCTTGTGTCGTGTGATATACAAGATTATTTTGGCGCTTGTGTTGGGGTTTATGAGGACATGGTGATTGTTGCGTTGTAGTATTTGAGGGCAGTGTGGTGGTATCATTGTGACATATATGAGGGTGTAATCGTAGCTGTTCTGTGATGTAGAGTATCATGTTGCCGGTTGTGGTGCTATGTAAGGGGTTATTTTGACCCCTGAAGCCAGTCATAAGGAGACCATGCCTTATGTATAGCACTGAAGGAGACCATTTGGAAAAAATAATATATGTTTTTAGCTTATTATCAAGTGGTAACACACAAATTTAATTTTAAAATAAAAAATATTATATTCACTATGCTACAGACTCATTCTTTTTTGTTTACTGTGTGGTTTCATACCGTTTAAGCACGGTAAGAATTATGGAGACCTAAATTTTTGGTCTCCCTAATACTGTTAACAAAAGTAGTGACCCATTGTTGGAATTACACACACACACACACACACACACACACACACACACACACACACACACACACACACACACACACACATATATATATATATATATATATATATATATATATATATATATATATATATATATATATATATATATATATATTTATATAAATGCAAATTTGGGTTGGTAGTGTGATATTTTGTATTGGGAATCGAGCTTTAGGGTGACAGAAAAAGCCCGACTAAGTGTGCACTTGCGGTATTCTTCGTTTCTGTAATTCTTTGTGTATTTCTCAATCCAAGATGTTTGTTACGCGTTCACTCATGAAACGGAAGGAAAGTTTCTTTTATTTTATTTAGAGGAAGTTTGCGTGGATGATTTCATGACACCTTTTATAAGGTGCTTCGGGTCGAACTTTATCATGTAGCAAAGCAATTATTTGCTAATATAAACATAAATTTACACGCACGAGTGGAATGTATTATGTTTGACATCAAAACTTGACTAACCTACTGTAATGAATAAGTGGTAATTGGTAATTATAAATGTTATTTTGATATGATTCAGCTTATGTCGTGCGGCTCAGTTGAGTGTAAAATAAGCCTGCCTGAGGCAAAGGCCGCCTTGGTGCAGTAAATAAGCATTAATTTATAAAATGCCTATCTCGCAGCTTTGTGTCTCGTTCTATTCGAGAAAGCAGTCCGTCTTTCATAACTGTTAAGTCGAATTCAGTCAAGCTAACGTAATTCTTTCATTTCAAATTTTATGCAATCTAAAGATGATTAAACGTCTCTTGAAATATCATATCTATAATGCAGATGTAAAACACGGCATGAATGGTTTTTTACGTGTATTTTTTTCTAAATATGTTTTCTTAACGTGGTTGTTATGAATGAAACGCGATAGCAATTCAGCAGTTTTGCTGAACTAAAGCTAACAGTTTACAAAATTTTCTTTTTTCACGCCCTGCAAAAACACAAAGAACTTATGCAAAACACATTCCTCTTCATGACTTGTGATTTCATGAAACTAGAATTAATTTCTGTATATATCAGTCTTAGGACCTAGTATAATAGCTAACATTTGTGGACACAGAGTTAGAAATAGATAACATGCCCATATAAGAGTGCTCTTAGTTCGTGATTTGCCAGATTCTTCCATTTCGTAACATACTGAATACTCCTAATACGTACGGTATGGATTCCTTTTCTTCCCTATTACTCCCATTCCATCTCATATCGGTTGCTCTAATTCCGTACTACAAATAGCATTCCCATTCCATCCCATACCGAGTACTCCCATACCGCACCATACATACACTCAGTTTTTTCGAAAACAGCAACCTGCTGAGAAATCCTAATCCATACCATACCGGCTTTTCCAATTCCGCACCATACCGAAAAATCCTAGTTTCCAGGTATTTCCATTCCGCACCCTACCGAGTATTACCAGTCTGAACCATGCCGAGTACTCCCATTCCGTGCCATATCGATTACCCCCAGTCCGTGCCATACTGAGTTCTCTCATTTTTACCACGCCTAATGCTCTCGGTACTTGCCATAGCAAACATTCTCTTTTGGAACAATGACCTCAAAGTCCTCCAAGTTCGTGCCATACCACGTATTTTAATTCCAACTTTTCCAATTTTGTTGCATGCATGACAGTCTCAGCCAATGCGATACTATTCCAGATCAAACAGAGTACTGTCGTTCCGTAGCAAAACCTACAGTAGATTTTCTTTTAGTTTTGAGTCCATAATCTCGTACCCTATGCTCTTCTAGTCCCCTCTTTTCTATAGATAGTTCTTGGCTTTAAGGAAAAAATACACCTGGTAAAACAGATTTCTGGGTATCATTGAATGTTAGTCTCTAGGAAGGCCAAGTTTGCATTTAACGAAGCCAAAGAAAACTTTTGCAGAAATTTGGCATATAAAATTCGTGCAAAAAGCCTTGTTGATGTAGGTATTTGGTTAGAACTGTGTCGTGAAGGAACAATTTTTGCCTTTGTTAATATTTTATACTTCTGTATCCGCCTGAGATGGCCAGAGATTCTGGTTGTCACAACAGCTTTTTCGTTATAGATCGGAATTGTGTTTTTCTGGTTCCTTATCCCCTCATTTTTATTGAACGCACATGGAAACCATATATTCCTCTGTATGTACACATATAAGCTCTTATTTAAAATGATTTTCTTATAAAAATTTTATCGAATTCCTTTGAAATTTTTAAATGACGTTCCCTGGGTAGTCCTCTTTTAAAAAGTACTGGCATTTTAAATTAAAGGTCTGCAAAAATGCTTCTTAATTGCGGCATTATGATTGTTTAAAATCTTCCATACTTGTCACTAGATTTCTTTGACATATTGCATGAATGTTCCCTATTCAGATTGTTTGTGCGAGTAGCCTTTCCGGTCAAACATTTTAAAAATTTCAAGATTCGTGTTTAAAAGTACTTTAACAAATGAAATGATACGCAATAAAAACACTCTCGCATAACATGAATGCACAAGGACACGACAATAAAGCTTTCATAAATCTACAAGTTCTATTGTGTGCTAAAATGGGCTTGTAGGTAAATTCCTTCTGTGGAGGCAGCCATATTGTTTTAATGATTGGCACATTGTTTACAAGGACATATTCCTTCCAAAAATGGATTAAATACACAAAATATGCGACTCGTATGAAGTAATCACTGGTAAGCAATGTGACACAATAATGACTAAACATAAAAATAAAAGAAAAAATAGAAATTCTAGTGGAAGCGAATCAGTAACCCCGGAGTCAAAGCGTGTAAATATACTTCGATATTTTGAAAAAAAAGATACAGTCGATGATTTAAATATGGAAGTGAAAGACACAAAGGATAAGGCAGAGTCCTTAACGGATAGAGAGCTGTTGTTACAAATTGCGGCGGATATTAAAGTGGTGAAAGAAGAGGTCGGTGGACTCAAAAGAGATGTCGAAACTCTAAAAACTTTGCAAGCTGAAAACAAACAAAGAATGGATAATGCAGAAAATTACATAACAAAACTCAAAACGAAAACCAAATATCTGGAGCAGGAAGTAGAGATTTTAAAAACGGAACAACTGAATATGAAGTGCTATTCTATGAGGAATAACCTCGTCATTACCTACGTCCCCAGAGTGCGAAGCCTAGAAGAAAAAGTGAGGCAGATTTTTGCCGAAATGCAAGTATCAAATGCTGCTACTATGAAGTTCGAAAGAATTCACAGGCTCCACAATACGACGACAAGTGATGACGCAACCGCGGTTATAATTCGTTTCACCCACTTCTCGGACCGGATGAATGTATGGCGTGCCAAAGGCAAGCTAAAGGGGACACCCCACTTTTTAAATGAACAGTTGGGAAATAGAATCTAGGAGACGTCAAATCACACCGGCATTTCTTGAGTTAAGAAAGCTGGACAACAAATGCTTTCTAGTGCGAGATAGCATTATCTTCAAAGGAAAAAAAATACACGTTGGAAAATGTCACGGATTTGATTCAAGAAACAAAGTGCAATGACATTGGTGCGAGAACTACGGGTGACTGCTACGCCTTTTTTGGTAGATTTAACCCGCTGTCGAATTTTTTCTTCAGCCCGTTTAATTACGGACAAGATTTATTCTCATCCGTAGAAATGGCATATCAAGTCATGAAGGCCAGATTCTACAACATAAATAAAATAAATAAAAGAGTTGAAAGACCCGGCAGAAATCAAAAAGGAAGGTGACAAGATTGATGGCACAGAATGGAGGATAAGTGGGGAAGCAGAGAAAGATATGGGAGCCTAGTTACGGCTAAATTCTCACAGAACTCTCATGCCAGGGAAATGTTAATAAACAGCGCGCCAAAAATTTTGGCAGAAGCCAGCCCCCATGACGAATACTGGGGCGCTGGCCTCGGTTTACGGCATAAGGACATTTTATCTCCAACAAAATGGAAAGGTCAAAACAAGCTTGGAACTATTCTACGTCAAGTCCGTGATTCCTTGATGTGAATAATGAACAAAAGAAGATTACCTGCTAAAAGACTAGAGCCACGTCGGATGCTACCTATTCTGCTAGGTTATGTTTGTATTGTATAAAATGTGAGCAGTTCCTAGTGGCGTTTGGTTTTCTCTAACAATAAACAGAGTTAATCAACAACGGTAGAAATAAAATCAGTTGTAAAAACTGAACAAAATAGTCTGGGTCAATGGGTGTGTGAAATGGGAACTCATAATGTAATGACCACATGCTTACATTGTGGCTGTATTCTGCTTTTCTTTCCTTGATTCAGGGATGATGGATTCTGGACTTCAAATTTAGCGACACAATGGATTGAAATTTATAAATAGTTAGGTTATACAATAAATTCGTTCGAGAGATTTAAAATTTCTTAAACTTACCTTTGGAAGTTGCAGCCTACAACTAAGATGTTTTCCACAAGCAGAACTGAACATTCATCTCAAATATGAAATGTCCAATTATGCCCGCGGTCATGCCTCTTTAAATTCATCTCCTATAATTAATAGTATCCGTTCTCGGTTTTAATTACTAAGTCTCACCAATTTATCAAAAGTTGAATCCTTGCTGTTTGTTTACATACATAGCGTTAATTAACGATCTCCATTAACAACTTTATCCTGCTACATGGTGAATGTTCAAAGTCTACTAGATGATTGAACAAAGTCCACTGCATAAAAGTTCTTTCAGTGTATAAAAGTGCCTCTGTCTAACATAAGAAACATGCGGTGCTCGTGCCAGACCGCACCAAAATACAGTCATTTTCAAATTCACATATTCTCCCGTTGAACCCCTTTATTAGCATTTCGAAATCTGGCCGAGAAATATTTCGTGAAACTCTATTATCGGTGGTGTCCATGTTAGACTTCACCAAATTAGCGGTGTTTTCAAATTCGTGTCTTTCTCCACCACAAAGTATTATCATTACTTCGGATTTGGCAGAGAAATATTTTATGAAAGTCTATCATGAAAGCATGTCTATCATGGGCGTGTTTAATATGCTGAATGTTGTAGGGAAGCAAGGTAGGGTTTTTTCTATTCTTATATATACTATAAATTTCTGGACATTTGTTGCTATATTTTCTTTTAAGTGGTTTAAATGATTGCGTGTGCTATTACTTAAGGCCGGTGTAGTAAATATGTAAGTATGTGGGTGTATAACACACCTAAGTAATTAAAAAATAAATTTTATGTTGACACGCCCTAAACCGTAAACGTTTACTCGCACCTAACACCCCTATCGTTAGTATGCTCGAGGCCACCGTGCGGGACCCAAAGGTATTGATAAATTTAACACATTGTTTTAGTGCCAATACTAATTCGTCAAAAAAAAAAAGGTTACGAGCAGGAGTCGAACCCCAGGGTTCTTGCTTGCATGCTTGTGGTCTGACGCTCTACCAACTGAGCCACTCGGGGTCTGCGGTAACATGATATGTTCAATACTGCCCAAATGGTTAGAACAAGCACTCCATGGGTGTACGAGTTCATAATATCGGGTTATATTTAAAATATCAATAATGGGGATGTACACGTCTAAAACAGCTGGCGCCTTAGGACATAATGAAATTATAGTAACATAAACAATTCATCCCTGCCTGCATGCCTCTCTCCCCCTTAACCCCTTTACTCCATCTAGGCTCCTGCCAAACTCTCGCAAAACCTAAATACATTTTATTATTCCCAAAGGCGTGGGCGTGAATGAGTAATTATGGCAAAAGATACATTCGCACGATGTTTGTATCCTAGAAAATCAATACTGTGTTTAAATATTCGTCAAAACGAAAAAGGTCCATTGGCCTAGTGGTCAAGACGTGGGACTGTAAAGCAACAGGCCTCGGTTCAAATCCCGTATGGAATAGATATTTTGATGTACTCTGTTTTGCAGTAGTGAAAACTCCTTATCCGTCGGGTAAAACTAAATTTAATACAATCTCGACTTGATTATTGATTAACTTCCCGTAAAATTAACCTTTCTGCAAATATTATAGAAATAAACCCTGGTTACCGATCCGATCAGGGTCTTACAGTGGTGAATACCTCCTGCCGTCTCATGAACAAACCTCCCCTCTCTCTCTCTCTCTCTCTCTCTCACTCGCTCACTCTCTCTCTCTCTCTCTCTCTCTCTCTTATGTCCTAACCCCCCTCTCTCTCGCTATCGATGTTTGCATCTCTGAGGCTATCTTCTTAGCGTTCTCTTCATTCACTAAACTACATACCCATACATTCATTTTATTCATACTGCCTGTATCATACAATTAGTTTCCCTGAAATCGATCCGTACAGAAACAACCATTTGCTGTAAAATTTGATACAATGTGGCTGCCTGCCAGTATCAGCCTACATATATATAAATACTTAGATATCAATTTATATATATATGGGCGCTTGTGTAAATACTATGTTAGTTGTTCGTTTGTTCTGTTAATTGTTGTCCCTTTTTATAATGCCGTATTTGTGTGGTACGAAAAATGTTGACACAGCCGTGGAAAGGTTACGAAATAATGAAGCTTATTTAAGCCCAGTTTATTAATTAAATTAATATCTAAAAATTGTCGAGGGTTGGCCGATTACAACAAAAGAAATGAATTATTCCACTTGATAAAAAATAGTAAGTACTGGGAATTTGATTTCATAATGCTACAAGAAACACATAGTGAAGAGAAGGACATTCGGAGTTGGGAAAAAAATTGGGCTACGTTTAGGAAACACGATAAGCTCATTTTTTCGCATGGCTCTAGTAAAAGTAAAGGGGTATTAACTATTGTTAAAAATGATTTTGTTAAATTTATTTCCAGCGAATTTGTAAGCAAGGACGGTAGAGCTGTCGTTATTGACCTAAAAATTGAGGAAGAGAGCTACTCCATATTCAACATTTATGCACCAAATCTAGAATGTCAAAAAGAACACCAGGAGTTTTATGATCGAATCGGTAACATGATTCAGGAAAGAGAGGAAAACAAAATAATTATTGGTGGTGACCTGAATGTTATCTTAGATGGCAATTTGGACAGAACTCCGATAAATACTAAGACATATAAAGGAGTGGAAACAATTAAGGAGCTTATGGAACAATACAACATAATTGATCTATGGCGGATAAAAAACCCTGGGGAAAAACGCTTTACTTGGCGTAGGGCAAAACCAAATTTAATACAATCACGACTTGATTATTGGTTAACTTCCCGTGATATTAACTTTTCTGCAAATATTGTAGATATAATCCCTGGTTACCGATCCGATCATAGTGCTATTGTGTTATCTGTAAAAATCTCTAACTCTGAAAGGAGTCGTGGTCCAGGTTATTGGAAATTTAATGCAAATTTATTAAGTGATACCGAATACGTTCAAAGCATGAAAGCTCTTGTCTTGAAATTCGCACATGAGTTAAGACTTTTGGACCCGCATCTTAAATGGGAATATATAAGCATGAAATAAGAAAAGAGACCATTAGGTACTCAAAACAAAAATCATATACAAAGAAATTGGAGAAACAAAATTTGATAAAAACTTTAGAAACTCTATATACCAGTCTTCAGAAGGGAAATATAAGCCAAAATGAACAAGATGAAATCTTTAGTGAAATCAAAGCAATTAATATGGAGCTAGAGCGTATAGAGAGAATCAATTCCATGGGACATTATATCCGTAGCAAGGCATATTACCTAGAGCATGACGAAAAAAATTCAAAGGTATTCTTTGCAATTGAGAAAAGAAATTACGAACAGAAACACATTAAAAGGCTCATTGACAAAGATGGGAAAGATTTAGAACAACCCCATAAAATATTAGAGAAAAGTGCTCGTTTTTATAAAAATTTGTACCAAAAGAATGACGAAGTGTCAAAAACTTTTTATGACTATTTCTTCGAGTCTAGAAATATTCCCAAGATACCCAAAGTGCATGCTGAAATGCTTAATACTGAATTAACAAGACAAGAGCTCTTAAGTGTCATTAATAAATTGAAGAAAAACAAATCTCCAGGTACTGATGGCTTGACGGCTGAATTTTATCAGTTTTTTTAGATATGAGATAGTCGATTTGCTACTAGAATCTTTTTCATACAGCTATGAGAGAGGATATCTCAGTGTTGAGCAAAGAAGAGGGATTATAAGGCTTATCCCTAAAAAGGACAAAGACTTAGTATATCTGAAAAACTGGAGACCTATAAGTCTTCTAAATGTCGATATGAAAATATTAACTCAAAGTATAGCCCATAGATTCCAGAAAGTACTACCGATAATTATCGGCAAAGAACAAAATGGCTTTGTTAAAAATAGATTTATCGGTTTCAATATAAGAACACTTATTGATAGTATTGATGTCTTGAACAGAAATAATCTCGAGGGGTTTTTGGCATTTATCGATTTTGAAAAAGCGTTTGATAAGCTGGATTGGAACTTCCTAGACAAATGCCTGGAGTGTTTTAATTTTGGCAATAGCATACGGAGGTGGGTTAAAATCATATATACAAAAATTGACAGCTGCACAATAAATAATGGTTATACAAGTCAATATTTTGAAATACAAAATGGAGTAAGACAAGGAGATCCTCTCTCAGCACTGTTATTTATTATAGCGGTTGAAATTTTAGCAATCTCGACAAGAGAAAATAACAACATTAAAGGTATCAAGGTAAATAATATTGAGACGAAAATCAGCCTTTTGGCCGATGATACAACTTTATTACTAAGCGATATACTTTCTTTAAGAAATGTATTAAATGTGTTTGTTATGTTTTACTATACTTCTGGTCTGAGAGTAAATATTGAAAAGTCAGAGATATTGCAAATAGGTAGAGCACCAATGAGATTTCTTGAAAAGAAACCTTTTAGATTTAAATGGACAGAGGGTGATGTAGTATCTTTGGGCATACGTTACTTTAATGACATTGAAAAGATCACTGATGTTAATCTCAGAGATAAGCTGACAAATTTCAAACAAACGTTACATAACTGGTCAAAATTTTATATGACATTGAAAGGGAAAATAACTATTATTAAGAATCTGGCGCTTCCAAAAATCCTTTTTGTAACCAATGTCCTTTATATTCCCGAATGGTTTATTAATGAAGTAAACTCAGTTTTAGACCAATTCCTCTGGGAGGGAAAACCGCATAGATTCCAGAAAAAATGTACTAATACAAGACTTTAAGGATGGTGGTCTTAGAAATTTAGATTATAACTCTTTCTTATGTGCACAAAAAATCATGTGGGTAAAACGTGTTTTGGAAAATGAAAACACTCTAAGTGTTGCCTTTCTTAAAAAGTATCTTCCAAATCTGACATTATCGTACATACTCTCTTGCGATTACCTGACCATATCCCCAAATTTTACCGCGATATCCTTTGTGCCTGGTATTCAGTGAATAATCCCTCTTACGACACAAGTTGCTTAATGCAACAGTGCATCTGGTTTAACAAAAATATTGTGATAAATCATGAGCCGATCTTTTATACTGAAATGACGCGTAAAGGAATTATGTTTGTAGTAGATCTGCTAGATGCAGAAGGGCGGTTTATGGAAGCAGGGGAAATTAAGAGCAAATTTAATTTAAATACAAATCTGTTAAAGATCATGGGGCTACTAAGTGCTATACCGAATGATTGGAAGAAAAGTATAAAACAAAATTGTAACGTAGACAAAGACCCAATGGCACCAGTTCCCCAAATTGTACAGTTAAGAACAGACGCTATAACAAAAAACATAACGAAATTGACCTCAAAAGAGGTATATTGACTAATTATAAAGAAAAAGTCAATGACGCCAAGCTGCATAAACAGATGGGGAAAAGATAACATCGTTTTGAACTCGTCCCAATGGAGAGAAATATTTAAAAAAAACGAGATATCTGACAAAAAATGCTAAAAATACTATGATAAATTTTAAGATAATGCATAAAAATTATGCATCTGATCTCATAGTATCCAAATTTGACCCAGATATTAAACCAATCTGTGAACAATGCAATAAAAAAAATGATATTGTCCACCTTTTCGACATGTGTAGTAAGATTTACACCTTTTGGTCTTTGCTAGAAAAGTGGGTAAATAGTAACATAATAAGAGAGGGCCCAAAAATCAGTATTTGTAGAAGGAAAAAATTGCTTGGCTTATTGAAAGAAGATGTTGCAGTGAATTACCTATTTACAATTGACTTTGTACTCTTACAGGCCAGAATGTATATACACAAGAGTAATATTCATAAAGAAGATGTTTATTTTATAAATTTTCTAATGATACTTAGAAATATTGTATTGATTGAAAAATGACATATTCGTCAAAGCATGTAAATTTTAAATATTTAGAGGAACTGTATTGTTTCTTATAGTCCTAACCCTCAGTTACTCAGTTACTCGTTTTTTTACGTCTTATATAATCCATGATCTGTGTCGGTATATTTATTACATACTCGAAAAATGTTTGTAGAGACATTTATTTTACTACTCATTTGTATAATGTAGATAATGCTGTATGTACCAAGGACAATTTCTTACGGCGAAATAAAAAAAAAAAAAAAAAAAGTTCCCTATTCAGTCCCCTGACTTAACAGCACAGTTCTAAAGATATTTTAAAATATTTATTCTTCTTATTTTCTTCAAGCCTGCTTGTACTTAAATATGATCGTTTTTTGTGCGAAAATTCAAAAGTAGAAGTGCAGCGAACTTGATTCAAATTTTAAATATCTAAAGTTATTTAGCTTGGTGATCCGCTTGAAATGGTAGCACAGTTCTAAAAATATTTTAAAAGATTACTTCTTCTTCTTCTTCATTTCTTTTGCTGTATTTTAGCCTGTTTGTATTTAAATGTGAGCTTTTTCTTATATGAACATTTAAAAGTAGAAATGCAGTGAAGTTGATCCAAATTTGTAATATCATCATTGTTTCATGTAACGCACTTATTTAGCCGAGCCACTGAGCGCACAATTGTAAGCCTTCCTAAACAAGTGTGCTTTTAGTAAACCTTTAAACTGAGTTAATGACTAAGCATATTTTATGTGTTTTGGTAGAGTATTCCAGAACTGTGGGGCAGAGTGGTTAAATGCCCTATCACCATACTTCAGCCTCGTTTTCGGTACATTCAGTACCATTGAGTTTGCAGAGCGTAGCAATCTACTCGGCTTGTATGGTATAAGCATTTCCTTAACATAATTCGGGGCTTTACTGTCGAGCGTCTTGAACTCAATGCGCTGAGGGACAGGTAACCAGTGCAAGGAGATGAGGATAGGGGTGGTTCTGTCATACTTCGGGACACGTGCAATGATTATCTTCGCTGGGTAATTAACCAACAGGCTATTACAATAGTCCAGCTTAGATATCACAAGGGCGTGCACAAGCGTTTTTTTGTAGCGACATGGGTGAGAAATCGTCGAATTTTCTTTATCCAGTTAGCAGTCGTTAGTTTGTATTAAGCGAAACATGTTTCAATATGGATTAAACATGAGCTACCGAGATGCAATCCCCCAACATCCAATTTGAAAATGAAAAGTAGGCTACCGAACTTACTGGTTTTATAAATGCTTACTGATTTTCTGGAAACCTGACAGGTAAAATCCATAAGTTTTTAACAGTTTAAGTTTTACTTGTTGAAAAACGCTTTAACTTGAAGTAAAAAACCCCTCCTTGACGAAAACCTGTATTCGTCACGATATGTCTCGCATTTGATTTGCCAACAATAGACAATTTCCAACATTTTAACATCAATACTTTATATATTTGTTTAACATAAAACACCTGTAAATTTGCAGTTACACACGGAACGTTATCATAGTTGATTTAAGCTATTGCCACCCGTTGAACCTACGAACAATATGGCGATGTAGAGTTTGTGGGCTTAATTCTGTAAATATTTTGTGCAAAGATGCGTTATTAATTAAAAAAAAAATATTTTGAAACATGTGAATAAAAAATTTAATAAAGAAATATCTGCATAGCATATAAAACAACACATAGCATATATATAACATATCACTTAGCATATGTAACATATCACATAGCATATATATGTTACAGTCAATGTTGGAAACCCGCCATTTCACGAAATGGCAAACCGTGTTGGGTAAATTCACGTAATGCCTAAAATCTTTTGCCGTTTCACGAAATAACCTAAAAGTTAGGTTTTTTACGAAATTACCTTAAAATCTTACATTATATTTCACAAATTGGCAAACCAAGATCAGACAAAATTGTGAAATAAGCTTTTCTTGCTCAAAATTACTTACAATCGTGACAAATATTGTGTCTTTCATCTTTTATAATTGCAATAAGATTACTTCAGTTTTCAAGTACAATTAATACATCATAGTTGGTTTGTTCCTTGAATTAATACATCACAGTTGATTGCAACGGATCACAAGCTTTTAACGCGATCATACTATTGGCAATTCATGGTAATGCACACAAGTGTTTCTGTTCCTTTTTCATTGAATTAATTGCTATTAGGATAAATGTCAGAACAACACACTGAACTAGCTTAAGATGATGTACTCAGGAACTAGTCACCGATTTGCCGTTAACCTACTCTGAAAAAGAACATCCTATAACGTCTGCTTTTACCTACTCTGGAATTAAGCCGTTTTAATGGATTGGTCATTATAAGGAAACTTTCTCCATATTGGCCCTCCGGAGAAGATATATTTTGATATAAATGTACCTGAAATAGGGACGTTTTTATCAAATTCCTAAAAATGGGAGAATCAAATGAAGATAAATACAAACAGGAGCTGTAAAAATCGGTCTTTATGCCAAAAGACCAATGTTACTCGACTGTGGAGGAATTAAAAGCATGCACCTTGAACACCGGCACAAAAAGCAGGCGTGAATATCATATAATGAAAATGCCTTGTAAGGCGTTGGTGTAAATAAAGTATTTTTGTGATAATGCATAACTGCAATTTCAGTTTCTTGATGCGTAAATAATTTTCATTTCATTTGGCCAATCAGTATTAAGGGCTCTATTATGTATCACGCGTTTCTATGCAACACCAAAGCATTATACGCTTTGCTGAAACTACAATGGAATGTCTTCTTATATGAGGGAAATGTGCAAATATATAAATAATAAGTTCCCATATGCAATGACACAAATGATATTGTCAGATTCAGATTAGATATTTAGATATTAGAAACTGACAGGCATCGTGCTTGATCTTACAGCCACAGAAATATCAATAAGTGCTTTATGTGTATGAACTGAAAAACTGGTCTTTCATATGTGAAATAGGAATCACCGTCGTAAGTATATTTTTTCGTTAGCTTTAAGGTTATAGCGTAAAATTCCGAGGATATAGTTTGTGCATGTGATGAGAAATTATGTCTGTATCCGCAAGCAAACATTAAGCAGTTGTCGAAAATTCATTTATGTATAATAAGTGTACATATTGTGTGACTGAAGTTAAACATTTTGTGTGACTGAAGCTAAATATTGTGTATAATAAGTATAAATAGTGTGTGACTGAAGCTAAACAAATTGTT
Organism: Protula sp. h YS-2021; assembly: GCA_949752745.1. Lineage (NCBI taxonomy): Eukaryota > Metazoa > Annelida > Polychaeta > Sabellida > Serpulidae > Protula > Protula sp. h YS-2021. The sequence continues at coordinate 64,208,970 of OX457031.1, read as the reverse complement.
AATGTGTTTATTTAGTTGATTAAACACTGTTTTGGCAGAAATATCTTTTGCAAAAGTGTGACCATGGGACCTTTGTGGCTGCTTGGAGCATTTGCACTGATGCTGTGTGTGCGGGGACACGGGACACTGATGAACATGGAAGCCATTATAAACAACAGAACAAGTAAACAAATTGCTACCGTGGTGACCGGGGTAAGTAATATGAGGTATGAAGACTAGAAGGAATAAACAAATAACTGCCTAGGTGCCCGGGATAAGTGATATGACTAGTAGGCAATAAACAAACAAAAAGCTGTCATTGCCACTGGGGCAATTAATTTTACTTATTAACGAATAAAAAAGTTGTCATTGGGACTTGGGTAACTACGTTTATTTATAAAGAACAAAACGAATAAGCAAAAACAACTGTCGTGGTGGCCAGGATAAGTGAATTGATTTATAAACAATAAAACAAATAAACAAACAGCTGTCATGGTGACTTGGCTAAGTGGATTGATTTATAAACAACAGAACGAATAAACAAACAGCTGTCGTGATGACTAGCGTGAGTTGATTTAAAACAACAGAATGAAGAAACAAGTAGCTGTCTTGGTAACTGGGGAAAGTTGGTTCTGCAAGGGATCATAGTCTTATAGTGTTATATTTTTGAGTAAATTTAAAGAAAACAACAAAACTTGATTAATTTATATGTCAAAAATTCTCTTGTGTACACTCCACCCAATTTCGATGCCCCACGAAAATAGTTACTTCATTACAGCGAAATATCGATTTCCACTAACTGATTATCTTTATGATAGTAATCAATGATTAACAGTTGAATTAATATTTAATACTGATGAAATAAGAAGCATTTTGGTTTTGATTTTACCGTTTTAATGTTCTTTGTAGCTGCCAATTTTGCAAATAAGGGAATACGGTTTACTAGATTTCTTCAGAAATGAAGTCGTGAAGCACAGAATACTCGTATTTAAAAACCAAGGTAATATGGTTCATTGAAACGAATGGCTTCTGGAGTTTCTGCTTGCAATTCCACACTTGAAAAGTATGAGTGTAGATGTTACTTACGAATATTCGTCATTCTTACATGCTCGAACTTCATCTTCGAGGATGCCAACTAAAAGCCTAAAGTCATTTAACATAGCATTGAAAGATGCGGTCAAAGTACGTTTGGTTGACACTTTTTCTGAGGTTTGATAACGGCAGTGTTATTAGAGTTGAATATTACTGTCAGTTTTGCAAACAGATGAGCATATAAAGAAATTCTTTGAAAGGAACAAATTAAATATTAAATTTTAAAACGCTAATTGGTAATGCTGCAGCCTCTTATCTTTTTAAACCTATGGACACTACGGTTACTGCAGGAAATGCTATTAGGAAGAATGCATTATTTTTACTTCAAGTACGGTTGTATTTTATAAAAGAAATAATGTATTTATCACAAAATCTAGTGTGTATTTATTATGAAACTGTAGTGTGATCACTTTGAATGCATGATATATAAGCACACGTGCATAGACAATGAGCAGTAGTGTATTTCTTTATTTTTTTTTTATATCTTGCATCTTCAATTCCTGTTAGGAGCTGTGCTCTCTACCATGGTCTGTAGCGTTAGGGAAGTAGTGTGTATGAATGCACTCTGTACTAATGAATGTAGTCAAATGCAGGTAAGATCAGTGCAAAAGACCAGAAAAAGATTGCGCTGTACTTTGGCGACCGTCTGGATGATTCACACCCTCAGCACCCTGCCGCCACGGAGAAGGAAGTTATCTTGTAAGACCTCCGGTTGAGTTGATTTTTGCCTTAAAGCAGAGAAACTCTGGGGTAGATAATTTCAAAACCAAATAGAGCCCCAGTGGCTGCTATTAGGTAACAATTTCGAGGCTTCGCTCTTAGTGTCTAGGGGTGTAGGCTGAGGTTTTTTTTCGGAAACTCCCTGTACGAGGTATCGTATGGCAACACACACAAGGAAATCAATAATTTTCCAGATGTCACAATGCTAGATGGCAACACACATAAAGTTATCAGTAATAAAGTAGATGTAGCAATTCTACAGGGTGTCTCATGATAGGGTGTCTCATGGCAACCCACAAAAGAAACAGAATAATGTTCTACGTGTCTCAATCTTATAGGGTGTCCAATGACAAGAACTACGGCCTGACTAACGTAGGTAGCAGGGGTTGGCACATGGATGGCTACTTCTTTGAGAAGCCCCACAGCCACTGTGTCTATCACATGACCTCAGTAGCAAAGAAAGGACCCACGAGTAAGGCTTTATTAAACTTTATAAATAAACAATGCTCTTTCTTGACTGTGATCATACAAATAACTGGCTGTTATATGCGTTTACTTTTCATTGCCATCGAAAAAATACTGAATAACCCTGGCAGCCACCCATGTCAGAGTCCTAGAGCGCTTCGTAACGTTCTCATACAGTCCAACACATGTGTGCGGGCGCATTTTGACGGCATGGACAACATTCTGTTCAAGTCGATTATGATACAATTAAGTATATTTACAAAGCCCTGAAGTTTGCCATAAAGGATTTTTAAGAATAAATTTACCAACTCAGCAGTGATATAAAGCGTTCTTGCTTCGAAATAGAACAAGATTTAGTTTGCTAATTGACACATAATTAAAAAGATGGACCATCGGAAAGATTTTAACAGTGTGCTATGGCACCCTTTATTTCTGTTTGGTAAACTGTTTTATTTCCGTAAGGGCAAAATATAAATGATAACTTTGCCTCAATGCTTAAATTTTTTATCCAGTCACAGTATACATTTTACTTTTTCCAGCCCCATTATTATCATTATATCTCCACGCATAAACTGTGGCTCTGGCTTCGGTTTCCTGATATTTCGTTTTTAAGTGTTTATTCCACTGGATCACATTGTTGATGCCCTCAACCCGGAAACCAAGGCACGATGGGATAGAATCTGGATCCGATGCCGCATTAAGGGCCACATCATCCATCCACTTATTTATCACCATGCCGTTACCGGAAATAAGGTAGGGATGCTGTTACTTCACTTAATAACTGCCTTGTGTAATAATTTATCTATGCATCCATCCATCGATCCATCCACCCATCCATCCATCCGTCCGTCTGCGAGGGAGAGGCTGGGCACGAAATCTCTCTCTCTCTCACTCACTCACTCACTCACTCACTCACTCACTCACTCACTCACTCACTCACTCACTCACTCACTCACTCACTCTCTGCCTCTTACAGACAATGTGTATCCACACCGACTTCATTGACGAGATCATCTGGGACTACGGGTCTGGGAGGGAGAGGCTGGGCACGGAATCTCTCTCTCTCACTCACTCACTCACTCACTCACTCACTCACTCACTCACTCACTCACTCACTCTCTGCCTCTTACAGACAATGTGTATCCACACCGACTTCATTGACGAGATCATCTGGGACTACGGGTCTGCGAGGGAGAGGCTGGGCACGGAATCTCTCTCTCTCTCTCACTAATTCACTAACTCACTCACTCACTCACTCACTCACTCATTCTCTGCCTCTTACAGACGAGATGTGTATCCACACAGACTTCATCGATGAGATTATGTGGGACCACGGGTCTGCGAGGGAGAGGCTGGGCACGGAATCTCTCTCTCTCTCTCTCACTAACTCACTAACTCACTCACTCACTCACTCACTCACTCACTCACTCATTCTCTGCCTCTTACAGACGAGATGTGTATCCACACAGACTTCATCGATGAGATTATGTGGGACCACGGGTCTGCGAGGGAGAGGCTGCACGGAATCTCTCTCACTCACTCACTCACTCACTCACTCATTCTCTGCCTCTTACAGACGATGTGTATCCACACAGACTTCATCGATGAGATTATCTGGGACCACGGGTCAGCGGAGGAGAGGGTGGGCACAGAGGAAGAGAAAGCCGTGCTGGTGAAGGAAATCAATGACGAGTTCAACAAACAAGATGGTTACTGGCACTACCTACACAACGTACGCTTGCCTTTAATTACTCCCAAGTCTGCACTGGTTTTAAGTGGATTCGTAAAAGGTGCATATAGCCACTCTGCGAACCCTTGAGTGATCGCAATATTTTAGGTTTAAAATTAATCTTTTTTTCGCTTAACACTTTATTTAAATAGGTAAGAAAAGATAGGAAATGGAGTAGACTTGGCAAAAATTGCATTCGATTCATTTGCCTCTTCCGAGAAGTATAGTGCGTTAGATCATCTATTATTAGATCATCTATTAAATTGAAATTACGGTGTATTGAGTTAATAAGAAAATTATAAGGGATACAAATGATTCTAATGAGATCACAATGAGACGTGGTTCGATATGTTTTCAACTTTATTTCTACCTTTCATTTAAGTGGGAAGAAGGTGACGTAATCGTTACAGACAACTTGTCTGCGGGTCACCAGGCTCATCCTGACACGCAGCTGCCCAGTTCAGACATTGGCGTGAGGGTACTACAGCGGGCGTGCGTGCTGGGGAAACATGTCCCTGCTAAAACACTTGGTCCCACATCCCTAACATTAGAAAATGGAGAACGAAGCAGTTTGGATGAGGATAATGAAGCAGTAATATACGACGACGATAGGAAAACTGGTCAGACATTAAAACTGGTTGACATGAAACTTACCGAGAATGGTGAACGCATCACTAAAAATATTGTGGACTTCGCTCATGACACTGACATTGCTGCTGATGACAGCAAAGTGCTTATTAAAAATGGTAACATAGTCCCAAAGAAAAAGCAAACCAAGACAGATGAAAATCCAAGTGAGGAAATTAACAGTGATATTGCCCAAAGTGCGACCCGGGTGAAGAAAGGCATCAGAGATAACGCGAAGAGTACGGAAGAGGAGGAGGATGAAGATCAACGTGTGAAAGTGGAGACTGATAACGTGAAAAGAGCCTGTGATGAGTATGAGAATCAATGTATGAATGAGCAAAAGAATTATGTCAGTAATAACGGGAAATGTGTCAGTGATAGGGACAAAAATGACAGTAAGGAGGAGAAATGTGACAGTGATCAAAGGAAATTTGATGAGGATAGAATTGCACATAATCACGTAGACGATGAGTTTTAGACCAAACGTAATTTTGTAATTTATGCTGTTGCTATTTATCAAAAATATAAAAACATTCATTTTCTACGAGATGTTTCAGAATAATGCCATAGATTTCACGGACCTTGTATTAGGGAACAAACTCTCAAGTCAACACGGATTCTCTAGTGATTAATTTCATTTGCTGTGCACAAGGCAAATTTTCTTTATGTTGTTCTTTACTCGAATTTTCAAAGCATTTTCTATGATCTCTTTCTGAATACTTTAATGGGTTCGAGATAGAAATCCAATGTAAAATGCAGTAAATCTGAAATGGAACTGGTTTCTTTAGTTACACTACATGTTTTCATTTGTCGCACTTTGTTGTATTATTGCATAATCTCGATTGATACTAGGAAATGTGGATTTGTTTTGAAAGGCTGAAAGAAACACATTATATTTATGTGGCCTGTCATAACACGAGTGATATTGATAATCGGATAGTATGCACGGGTGTGAGTTCGTGACAGCAGGAAACAACAAACTCTTCTTTCGTTGAAGCCCCGTTGTATCACATACGTATACCATCATTGTTTGAAGTATGCATTCTTCCAGATAAGTAACCCATCTATTTTCAATCTGGCCGCAAGGCTGTGATTTTCGTATAAATACATAGCATATTACTCATCACAAAAGTATAAATATGCCATTCTGTTCTTTGTGGCTGCTTTTATCTGCTTTCTGGAGTGCTTAATGTTATGCTAAAAGAAGTAGCTCGGATTACCATACTGATACTGCTATGGTTTTGTGATGGTAGATGGGGATTTTTTGGTGGTGTGGGTTTGGTACCATTTATTGATTTGATTTGCTTGCTCATTTGCTGCATTTGAGTGAGCAGACACTGACAACATGAACACATTGGTTCTCATTATTATAAGGCTGTGGAAATAGAAGGCAGCTAGCATATATGCCCAGCTCTACAGGTAAAGCTTTGGAGTTTGCAGACGACACCACGCCGCTGACGAAAATTATGCAATTTCCCTAGCACAAGAGGAGGGTTGGAATCATATCAGCTTAAATGTCATCTAAGCGTTTATACAACATTGCACATAATCTTTACATTCATGCCAATCAGCAACAATCTCAAAATGCTGGAAATGTAGATTATGAGTAGGGTGGGTAGAAATGACAGTTCTGGAACACCTGCCAATCATTCTGACGTCACCAATCATGTGATCCCTTTATTATGGTGTAGAGTACTAGATGTTCTGCGCTAATTAGTTTTATTTGTTAAATTTTGCTGTGGTTAAGCATGCAGTGATCTTGCTGCAAAATGACGACCACTATTTCATGTTTATCTTGAAGATGCTGCGCCATTGATGAAGACACCATTGCTCCGAAAACCATTGTCTCATTTACCATGTTCACGGAAATGCAGAACTGAAATTTTCTACAAGCAATTTTATGCAAAGTGGCTGTAATGAAAATAGAAGTCTACTAAGACGACTTGAAAAATTAAGTGTAATATGTATCAAGAAGAACTTCAGGCCTATCTCATTGTTGTAGATCAAGTGAAATAGCTAAGCTAACATGAAGATTAATTCAATATACCTTCGAAATATACCTTCGAAGTTAATTTAGACCTTTCATTTGCTTTAATCGGGATGGCACAGTCTTTGGTATGTTTATGTCTAGACATCATTATGAATAAGTCAACATTAATGTGTTATAGTCAAAATGTGAATCTTCCTATTACTATCCAGCTTCTAAAAAGTTATTGCCAACAATTATTATTCAGTCTAAAATTATGCATTTTTTGCGTATATGCTCTTTTTAAAATCACATACACATCACATACAAAATTGCCAAGAATGTCAAAGTCCTAAATCAAGTATTATTTTAAAATTAGCTAATTTTTTCGAAACATCAAATTGTGTTTAATAAAAAATAACAATTAAAAGTTTTAAAACTTGTAAACAAATTGTAAATAGAAGCATGTTTTAAGATGTAAAAACATTGAAATTGTAAAACATTTTGATGTGTGTCTAGTTGAATGAAAGTGAGTTCAGTACGCCACTGTACGTGCGGACATGGAGCGATACTGATACAGAGCTACAATAGAACAGGGTTTCTAACCAAGTGTCAGTATTAACAGTTTACATTCTGAAATTTGATGTCTTTGTAGAGAAATGAATATGTCTGTGCTATAGTTATTGCTCAATGGAGCAGGTTTCAGTGAAGCAAAATATCTTTTGAATTTCAACCAGCAACACCCCGCCTGGAATACCTATTGAGAGAGTGTTTAATTAAAAAAATGTACTGTAATCCTGTAAACTAATATTACATGTAAAAAGAGCCTTCACATTTCAGACACGGCTGATTGCAAAGATTGACTATAATATGCTAAGGCTTCAGTCATTTCCTAAGTTAAACTAGAAAACTAGAAATAATGTGTAGAAAACGAACACGAATATCTTTTCTGGACACGGATACGTTTCACTATGACAGGGTTACTTGTTTTATATCCCCCATCGAGGAGAGAATGTCGGAGTGAGGCATGACAAAAGTTAAATCATTTTGAATACATTTACAAATGTCATTTTCATTTGACATCCTTTGAACCATTGCACTCATGCATTACTGTAACTTAACGCTGAAGTAGTCCTGAAGCTTTTTAGCATACTCTTCTAATCATCTACGTGCGCACTAATTCCGTTCTGTTGTAACCACTCGTTGACAATTAAAGTTAAATACAACGAAATAGATACGAAGACGGAATTTATGAGCACTTTTCACGAACCAAATAGGTAAGCGGTGAGAAACTACGTATTGTTTACCAATAAGTAGATTTCAAAATGTTTTTTCTAGTAAATATTGGTATATTAGATTCGTGCCTAAGCTATTAAGGATATCGTCAAGACGTCTCCGTATAAACGAAGCTATCTTTGAGAGGTGCAGCATTGAGTGAGAACAACTGTGGACCAAAATCTGAATCTCGGACCATAACTAATGGTTTGTTTCGTGAAAAGTTTATTGCTTATTCAAACTGGTTGCAGTCTCTCTTATCATATTAACTGTACAGCATCATAGTTATAGCAATCCTCGGGTGCAGAGAAGTCATATTTATGATCATTTCTAAATGCCATTCTGAAGTTTAAGGGGGTATTACCATGTTTTCTAAGCTGATTGATTCCTGAAAATTTTCTTGCTTATTTAAGCTGACTGCAGCATCTGACTGAATTGATGGAATGAGGCTGTTGAGATGATTGTAACTATTGTTTAATTAAGTATGCACTTAAAGGACAAATAGGAATGGAACAGTAGTATTTTTACTGGTCCTTAATCAACGTGAATTACTTCATGAGAAGCGGATTTATTGTTTTCTGTAACTGAGAAAGAAATGAAACAGTAATTTCATAGTTGAATAATGGAGAGCAGTAAATATAATTATGAGATCGGTTGGAACAGAGTCCAACCCACTACGCAGTGGGCGAACTGGTGATATAAGATGTACTTGCCTTGAGGCAACAAGTTCAAAGTCGTTTAGAACATTCGATATACGATAAAAGTATTATTTTCATTACGTAGTTAGTCAAATTTATCAGCAGACACATGTTTCGCGCTGATGTGTGAGCGGTTTTTTCTTGTCAACAAAGAATTCATTCTGAACGTTTGGAACAGTTAGATTTGATAAGTTCAGTGAAAGACAGGGTTGCGTTTGGTGGTTAAGACATTCCAAAAAAGGCTATTCTGTAATGTTGAACCATGTAGTCAAAAGAAATAAAACAGCCATTTGGAGTCATGAGTTTTAGTGTGCTGACAGAATCGACGTCAGCTTGACGATGAAATCATGACGTCAGTCGGCCGTGGAAAGCCGGGTTCGATTTCATTTCATATACATATACATATCGAAACCCGACGTCATTATAGCGTTGTAAATACGATGTTTGTGCTATTTCATATATAATTAAAACCAGACGTCATTCTGGCATTGAAAAAGCGACGTTAGTTCTATTTCATACACAACCAAAACCGGCATGTCAGTCCGACGTCAGAAACGTCGAATCAAGACGTCAATCTGACGTATAAATATTTGCTGGGTATCTTTGATGCCATGATATAAATTAGAACGTAATGCATTGTTTAACATAAAGCGAGATCCTAACACCAAACAATTATTTTATGTTTTTGATAAACACTGTAAAAGACCGTGTCTTATATCTGTGGATACTACAGCGAGGATCACCAATCCTACTGCATTAATGTTTTACAAATTCTATGAGGCAAACAAAACATACATAATTAATGTACTTGGTAATATTGATGTGTTTTTGACCTAGCTTACTATCAACAAGCACAATGCATGTCTAACAGAATTTCTATATTTACCTTCAACATTCTCAAGTTAACGACAATACAACCGTGTACAATTATTTTTCAGTCTACAACATTCACTTTAAACCGTTTTGCTTCTTATATGAATTTTTATAAGTCGACAATAAATTTGGTAAGTATATCGTCTCTTGTTTTGAACAATAATGGTCTCCGCTGACAAACAGCATGTTGTCCTTACGCTAAACATGACTAAGTGCATGACCTAGGCCGGTATATTAGCTATCTTGTAAACAACGCTGTGCTATATATATAAAAGCCAAACTAACACTACAATATATGTTTAGTCATCGAATATTCACAAGTGTGGCAGGATATAAGTACATTAATAAGCAGAATATAAGGCGGATAAATAAGACATTTAAGTTACTATATGCGGCATATAACCATATGAATTTATATTAAAGTACTTTTATGAACAGATGTACATTTACTTTTTACCATATCAAAGCATATTGGGTGATTTATACATAAGTAGTCCGTTGTCTGTACATGTGGATTAAGCAGACCATTCTTCAGTTGTTACTAAAATAATACTTGCACAGTTATTTCGGCCAAACTAATTGTGTAGTCTATTGAAAACAGCGTCTGGACAACTGACGCATCACCCCTCATTATCATTATTTAAATATGCAAAACATAAAAATAACGGTGATTGGGGACAGCGGAGCTGGAAAAACCAGCCTGATTTCTGGCTTCTTAAAGCAGCCAGCACCAGACGGATGCATGCAAACATTGGATAACGTTTCTACCAGTATTGAATTTGAAGGCCAGACATACTCATTATTGATATGCGATACCCATGGCGAGGTATGACTTTTATTCATTTGTAATAGTTTATTAACAGCAATTATTATAATGCCTTGGATTAAAATACCAGCAATAGAATGTTAACTTGTAGTTGTATGTGATCTAATTAATCCACATTATTCATGTCATACATATCACACACAAATAATCTGTTTTGCTAACGTACTGATAAAAAGAATTGGAAACTATTTTGTCAGAAAGAATACAACAGGATTCGGCCACTGGCTTACCCACTTACAGATGTGTTCTTCGTTTGTTTTGATATAAGTCGTAGAGAGAATTTAGAGCGTGTAGGAACACACTGGTGGCATGAGGCGTCTCATTTGGCACATGGGACGCCAATACTTATTGTTGGCTGCAAATCAGGTAAAATACGTGTCTTGTTTATACATCATACATAGATAATTCTTATTACCTATTTTTGTTGCTTTAAATATATGATTAGTCTGGAATAGTGAGGCTCGTTACCATAAGCACTATATTTTAATAACGTTAAGTCATTTTCGTTTTACCATATGTTACAGTTTGAATCATGCAACATTAATGAACCTTTCGTTGTTAACTTTAAGACGTTGCAGTGCATTATTAAGCAGTATGTCCTTTTGAAAAGCCTAGATTTTTATAGCCTTTTATACATAGATTTACGCAACAGCGAAAATGATTCAAAATGTTTGAGCAAAAAGGATGTCCACTCTTACTTGAAAGAGCATATTCCATACTACAAGTCGTATCACAAACTGGGCTTTTACGTCTGCTGTTTAGAAACTAGTATCTACGATTATGCAACCATAACGAAATGTTTTGAAAAAGGGGTAAGTAAATAAATATCTGTTACAGTCAATCTGTGCATTCAGGCAATACGTGTATTGACTAAACTTTTTAGGCAATTCGTGTATTGACTGTGAATGTCAGGCAATACATATATTGACTAAAATTGTCAGGCAATTCACGTACTGACTTAAATTAGGGGCCAGTCAATACACGTTTTGACTCAAATACTTAGTTCGATAATTTAAGCAAAGTTATTGTTATTTTATTCATTTTATTCAGTTGTTTGACAGTAATTATATAATATATTAACACTTGCACCCTTAATTGCACACTAATACAATAACAGAATAATACATATTATAAGATTGCAATTAAGTGATTTAATGTAATTATTTGTTAGAATGCAAATAAACTGAATAATGGAACTATTATGGGACAGTTATTTTGGAGACAATTATTAAGATTTTACCTTCGAAATTTATTCCGACGACAGTTATTTGGAATATTTTCACAGTCAAGGACCTCTCCTTATGCACAACAGCTGTGACACAGGAGCATTAAGAGATTAGGTGGATGCCGAGTTGACCCCCCACAACCCCTGCGCGGTACCCAGTGGCTTAAGTATTAAAGCGCGCAATAGGTACTCAGAGGGAAACCAATGCAGTGACAGATCAGGGAGTAAGCGACAGCAATAGAATATCCCTTCTGATTTTTTGTATATTTTCAAAGTGATTACTCCGGAACTCCGGAAATTTTATCACTATGTTTCAAAGAGTTAGCTGGGGTATCAAGAGATAAAGTAAATGACGAGTCGCCTCCGACCACCACCAACCAAGTGCGGTACCCGGTGACTTTTTAGCAATTTTTAGCAATTTTAGTCCATACATATATTGCCTGACCTTCCCAGTCAATACACGAATTGCCTAAAATGTTTAGTCAGTACACGTATTGCCTGAATACACAGAGTAACTGTAAAATATCCACCTATAAATGATGCATCAAGTACTTTATTTTGTTTAAAATATATTTTTACGATAATTACCCAAGTTTCAGTTACTGAAATAAAGCACATGCATTATTAAATCGATGATTATGTGACTCGGTTCATATTCATGTCTTTTTCAGGAAGTGTGAACTTAAATTAACATCTTAAGTTTGTTGTGCTTGTGGAAATTACAAGGAATGAAAAGCAAAGGGTTTTACCACATACATATTAAGATATTTGCCTTTGCAGATTGTAAAGCAGAAGAAAAGTCTTGGTCAAGTATATTTAGTTGACTGATTAATGTTAATACTGACAGGTAGATTTAGCTTTTTATGGACAGATTCGACACCCAAGAACAGAACACAGATACCCCAGATGGTACCGCGAAAGACTGTGGGCCAAGCGAGCAAAACAGGCAAAGAAAAACCGAATAAAACAAGCACATGGGGAGGAAGACAAGTCATCAGAAACAAAGTCATCTATTTTCGATAGGATATTCAAGCGATTAGCAATTAGATAGGTTGTGTGCACTTAAAGCTTAAATTTTTGTATTTAATGTTGCTCTGTAGTTCGTTGAAGAGGTCTTTGAAGCACTAGAAAGGCCACAGTTAAAATTATTAAAATTTGTAAGCAACTCAATATTTTATAGACAACTAAGCATTTTAGACTAAGGATGTCCTACCGAGACATTTTCACGCTCTGGCAATTTCATGCTTTCAGCTTTACTGCTGCTTCGGAGCCGAACATAATACTGTATTGATTGTTGATGACATCCATTGTTAACTGAATGTCTTAAAGTTCCAGTAGTTTAGTGATGTAGACTATGTTTAAAAAGAAGACATAAGCCAATTCGCACTTTCGGATTTTTTCCGGTGGAGGTGTTGTTTCGACTGAAAATGTTGGGGGTTAAATTATTTTTTTTCTTATCATTTCTTTATATCCTTATCCCACCTCAATTCAGCCGAAACGCAAAAACTTTTCGGCAAAAGTCAAAAGTGCGAATTGGCTTATTGTTACGAAGACAATGCTCTATGATTTACTTTTCTGCCTATCACGTATATTTATATACTTTATAAATATAAAATGTTCTGTTGTCCTATTTAAAATTTGGAAACTAAAAGTAGCTTCTGTGGTATTAAAAATATGTAGCCATTTGTTAGTTTGTCCATTACGAGAATGGGGAGAAACACAAAGTAGCAAGTACATAATAAAAATAAATTGAAGTAGTATAAACAGCGGCAAACACCTTCCACATATACAGGCGCAACCTTAAGTGTACGTGTTCCTGGATAATAATAAAAGCACACCTGATGCTGCTACAATTGCAAATACACACGCGTTGCGGATTATATATTACTCGACAATTGCAGAAACACACAAGCTGGCAACTACATTTTACTCTTCAGTTACAGGTGCAAGTGCCGTGGTGACAACATCATACATAGATCAGTTACTTACAAATACACCCACGCTGGCACCTGCATGATGCTCAAAAGATAACAGCTACATGATAATCAACAATTACAGATACACAATGAAGACTGCGAAATCTTTGACATATATTGGCCAATTGGTGATGTGCAGCCAGGCACACAACTCTAAAGAGTTAGACACAGAGTGGCATGATGTTCGACTGCACTAAGCTTAAAGTTGTTTATCCAAATTCAAATTCGTAAAATAATGCAATAATGCTTAAATGGTGTTCTTTATTATACTGCAAAAAAGTAACAAGCTATTTAATATCATAATGTTTTGGTTTATTCTCAGGTAGAATTACATATGTCTAAGCTGCTTCAAAAATATCAGGCAGCTTAAACTAAAAGTTAATAAAATTCACAGCTATGAGTTTGATTCTTTGCAATTGTGAATTTGTAAGAAAAGAACCCCAAACTTGTCGACCAATAAATTCTCAGGTCTAGCCAAAGTTTGAAAAGATAATTAAATGAGATAGCTTTTTCAAATGAACGTTTAGCTTGACGCTATATTCTTTTAAGAATTTGAATTGAAATATATTAATTTATATATATATATATATATATATATATATATATATATATATATATATATATATATATATATATGCAAAACTCTTTGAAAATCTATGGATAGTGGAAACAGTGCATAGTCTTCAAAATAACACTGTTAATACCCAAAGCACTGAAATAGAAAACGCCACCTTACATCAATCATCATGCATACAGTACAACAGAAAAGTGCATACTAATTGTAAATTGCACAAACAATCATTACTTGCATTCAAAACCGGCGCTGGGAAACGAAATGACCTATGTCTTACAATATGATCAGGAAAGGTTGTGTTGTCGTTTAAGAAAATTTTTGATGAATTTGCTTAGAAAAGTTTACATCTAGTCAGTTCATATAATTGCTCTTAATCACTTTGAGGTATTGCTTAATTTCTTATCATTCAAGTGAAATGATGTCTATTATACAGTCTAAGAAGTCTGTTTTAGCTTCAATATTTTTAATATCATGTTCTACTGTTGCGCTTAGGATTAGCACCATTGACAGCGCTTTATAAATATGTGAATAATAATAATATGTAATACATATCGACCTCGATAAATAATTAATATATACGCATAATAATAATGTTAATAATAGTGATAATAGTGATAATAGTGATAATAGTGATAATAGTGATAATAATAATAATAATAATAATAATAATAATAATAATAATAATAATAATAATAATAATAATAATAATAATAATAATAATAATAATAATAATAATAATAATAATAATAATAATAATAATAATAATAATAATAATAATAATAATAATCAGTGATATGAGAGATAGTGACATGATATCTATTCGATGTAGATAGAAGGTGCATGATATTTTAAGGGTTTGAGAACAGTTGCAAGTGACATAAATAATATTGATACTGATTAGTTCTTGCTCTTTGATATTTAAAGCCTTTTAATTGGGTTATATTTTGTACTATTTTATGGCTTTTCAGTAATGCTTTGACTCACAAAAGACATTTTTCTAATTTTTTGTTTCTAAATTGCTCATTGATGTTGTAAAATCAATTTTGAGAAGATAGGTGAATTCTGATACTTAAAATGATAGGAAAAATTGAACTCTAATTTTATTTTGCTGGAATTCCATGTTAACCAGCTGTAAAGGAAAGAGAATCAAACCAAAATAGTTTCTGAAAACTCATATCATGGGTATTAAATTTCAAAGTGAAAGAAAATTTTGGTGATTTTTCTCTTTCATTTCATTAATTTTTAAATAACTCGTCATAGATAAAACACATTTTTCACACGTGGCGAAACAATTCCTATGGTTTTCATTTCAGTGAGTGCTTTTATATCATTATGACGCTTTATATTTAACGGTGTGTAGCGTTTCTTAAAAAGATATGACGTCTTTTGATAAATACTAAAATACTTCATTAAGCAAACCATTTATTATATAAGTTCCAATCATTGATAAATTGTGATACTGATAATTTACAGCTTATATATGTGGAAATAATATTTACAGTCATGATGTTTACATGATCAGAAGTCTTAAAAACAAACTATTCACACAAAGCAAGCATTGTTATCCTCAACAGACATAAAATGACAATAATGTTTGCAACATATGGAAATGCAAAAAATCAACCATGCACACAGTCTAAAGGTGCTCAAAACAACGTGAATATTTGACAATCACTTCAGTTCATTTCACTAAGACGCCTTATATACAACTATAGGGTGACATAAGTTCATGATTTTGGAAACCAAAAAGTGGTGACATGCAAGAGTAGCAAAAAAGGGCTTGGTTATCGCTTAGTGCTTATAACACAACAGAGTAAGCAGTAACGCCATTCATCTTATATTCAATTTTATAAATTCCCAAACCTAGAAATATACTTCAAAGTCATGTAGCATCCTAAGAAAATAACATAATAACCGCTAAAATAATATGTTCGTAACGCCTCTGTCAGTATGGTCATATTTTATGTTTTTCTGCCAACAGAAGCAGTGCGTGATCTTGTATTGTTTATTCTAGCTGTAGAGACAGAACTAGTCTGTATCGCTGCTCGTGACATAACGTTTGGCGTACTTAGGAACTACATGCAACAGATCAAGTGCATTAATGTCGATCTGAATGGAGTTAGCAATACAATACATAACCAAATTATTGCTAAGGTTTATGGTTTGCAAAGTGTTACATATCACTGTGATAAGGTTTATCAGATCTGTGTTGTCTCGCTTTATGTGATAAAAATAGTAGCTTAGAAGTTCTGAGGGAGTCACACATATAATAAACACAGACACTTTGGCAATTAGTGTTGATGTGATATTTACGGCATTCCTATTTGATCTAGCATCTGTTCTCATCGCCTTTTGTGATTTGATGGTTGTATGCAGTTCCCTTATTAAATGAATATTACAATGTATGAGAACTGCTATAGGTACTAGAAAATCAAACGCAATCCAAATGTTTGAAAACACATCATGAAGAATTTTATTATTCTTGAAATATCCTTTGTCTAAAATAAAAACTTGCAGATCATACTCTTTACATATTATGCTCTGCGTTATAAACGACCACAGATAGTAACAATGCTAAATATTATCATCAATGTAAGCCTAAAACCTATGTAATATCTGACTTGAGTTGGAGTGATGGAAAGCCTTAGGAAGGGCACAAATGCAGTGAAGCATATCAGGCAGTGCTAAAGCGAGAGCAGTAACAGCCACAACTCCGACACTTCTTTCCAGGGACACATTGAAACGTTTTTGTAACAGGACGATGATGTTTAAGATACTTCCAAGTATTCCAAAGCCTCAAAGGCATGGTTGTATTACTCCATTGATAATATTCTTAACCAGTTCAAACTGTTCATGATATTAGTTGTCATTTGACACATTGCCTTTTTCTGAAATTAATTGCATTTTTAAATGCAATTGCTCATTTTGCCTTGTATATATTTTCATATTATTGTTGTGAGGTAGGTTGCTCCCTTTCTCGATCTGTATCATTCTCTCAATAGGGCTACAGGAATTGCAATATTCGTATCTTTTCTAGATAGTAAAAAAGATGCGCAAGAAAATATGCTGGCACTTTAAAACAACAGAAAATCATTTTTATTTGTTATGCTGGTGTTGTGTTATCCATCACGAAGTACTGACATTGTAATTGAGCTAACAAATGCAAAGATGGCGTAACTGGCAACAGCTGCTGGTGGGAAAAATCTATTGCAAGGTGAAACTTACACATTTCTATTTTACAAAGCATTTGAATTATATTAAATAATAACGAAGTTATTCTTTATATTAGGATTTGTTGACAACCACTGGCGTCAGTATGTTTCACGATGCTCCCTGTTTAGATCGCAAATTTTTGTAGTTCTGTGTCAGTATAAAAATATGGAAAGAAGAGATAGAAGTTTTGGCGAACTATTCTTGCGACTGTTCCCTCTCAGTTCGCCCTTTATATAGATAGATAAATGTCTAGATATACAGATATATCCTCCCCTCTTTTAAATTTAGAGTCAACAAAACTAAGCTTAGATTGTAACGTTCGTGTTCTATATCACTATGCACAAGAAGAATTCAAGTTAAACTGTTTGGGAGGACAATGGTTAAATGTCAAAATGTCATGTTAGTGACTTTCTAGAAGAAGAAGAAGAAGAAGAAGAAAATAATAAGAAGAAAGAGATAGATAGATAGATAGATAGATAGATAGAGTGAGAGAGAGACAGAGACAGAGAGATAGAGACAGATAGAGACAGAGAGAAACATTTAAGGTGAGTGACTGGAAGACAGAGACAGAACAGGCAAAGATAAAGCAGAGAAAGAAACAGAAAAAGGTATTAGAAAATATATCATTTAGAATTGTCAATACATTAGTTGCTTTGATGCAGCCTGTTTCAGATTTATTGAACACAATCTGTGTGACGGACGTGAAATAAAAAAGCTTTACTTGTAATATTATTTATTCTATATCCTATCTCGCAATGTGGACTGTAATGAAATAATTACAATTCTTTAGCACATTGCTACAAAATAACTCCCAAAAATATACTTTATTAACAGAT
The DNA here is from genome assembly GCA_949752745.1 of Protula sp. h YS-2021. Taxonomy (NCBI): domain Eukaryota; kingdom Metazoa; phylum Annelida; class Polychaeta; order Sabellida; family Serpulidae; genus Protula; species Protula sp. h YS-2021. Next base: position 64,190,896 of record OX457031.1, on the reverse strand, counting down.
AAATTAAATGTGTATTTACTCTTAATTATACAGAAAATGTCTCTACACATCAAGCATTTATTATAATAAATTAAAAATTTATTTCTTGCAATTGTGGCGGACTCAAACCCTTTGGCAAACGGCCAACTTTCACGTTTGTACAATATGACTGACTCTAACCGAAAGACCAAACACGTGGAGAGCGAACAAAGAAGGGGGTACAATATAATCTGTTAATCAGACCGTATATCCAGAACCGGTCACAGAGTACCACATATCTATTTCATAATTTAGGGACCTTATACAAAAGCCAAGTGGATACCATCACAAAAACTAAACCAAGTTCGCCACATGGCTCCCCAAATTACGCAATAATTTGACGAAAAAACCTTGCACGTCATATAACTTCACATTGATTCACACGAAACGAGTCTACAGGCTCTTTACTAAGCATATCACTGTCAGAACCTGGGTGTGTTAAACTTCTGGCAAAAACATCAGTATATATATATATATATATATATATATATATATATGTATATATATATATATATATATATATATATATATATATATATATATATATATATATATATATATATATATACTCGTCACTAACGGGGTACTCCTCTACCAAAACCTGATCGTCAGATCCATTCCCCTTTAAAAAAGGTATTTTCCAGGGCGACCCCCTCTCCCCAATTATCTTTATTATGTGTTTTAATCCAATAATAGAAGCCTTACAACAAGAGTTATTCCATGGTTATATAATTAATGATACCCACTATATCACTGCTGAATTTGCTGATGATTTTTGCCTTATCACCCGTAACAAAAGGACCCACCAAAGAAAAATAAACCGAATCCAAGATCTTACTACATCCATGGGCCTAACCCTAAAGCCCGTTAAATGCCGTTCACTATCCATTCGATCGGGTAGACCTACTGATATTCCATATACTATAGGTCCAAACATTATACCCACCCTTTTTGAATCAGAACATAAATTCCTAGGCTCCTTGCTAACTTCAAAAAATACCGACCAGGATGCTTTTGATTACATAAAAGAAAAATTAAATTCCGGTCTTAGCAATATCGACAAATCATTGGTTAGAAACGAATATAAATTGCAAATCTACTCAAGATACTTTCTCCCCTCGCTACGCTTCCACCTTACGGTGAATGATTTGGCAAAGTCCCACCTTGACCAACTAGACGCAATTGCCCGACACCCGTTAAAAAAATGGGCGGGAATCCCCCATCCTGGAACCGTCGCCTTTCTTCATATGCCAGAGTGCCTTAGCATAAAATCGCTTACTGACCTGTACATCGAAGGTCATGCCCTAGCCCACGCATCAACCAGGTCGAAAGGCGACGACCTAGTGAATAACTGTCTGGATAACCGTCTTAGTCGTGAGCTGGAATAGTCGAGGAAGCACTCTTATGCTGTTGATTCGGAGACTCTCTACGCCATAGCATATTCAGATAGTAACGTCAATGGAAAAACAATAAGGGATAATATCAAGTGTATTCTCAACGAAAATGCATCTACCCTGTGGTACAATCATGTCAAGTCCCTCGCGGTCCAAGGCAGGACACTCGAGCTTCTAGCTCTCGAAGACGACTGCACCCACTGGAAAAGTATTGTGTTTAACCTACCCCAAAACGTATGTAAGTTCGTCATAAACTCCCTGTCGGATACGCTGAACCACAACAGCAATCTCGTCAGATGGGGAAAAAAGACAACACACCGTTGTGGAGCGTGCCCAAATAAAGAAACTCTCTACCATGTCTTGAAAAACTGTTCAATCTACCTTGAACAAGGCTGCTATACATGGCGGCATGACAATATTCTATCTCACCTAAAGGATAGCATCATGTCAGCCATAAGCCCCGATTGTGTAATCAGAGCAGACCTCGACGCTTTTGCCGGCACAACCATTCCAGCCGAATGTGTAACGACGAACCTCCGACCAGATATCACGGTTTTTAATAAGCAAGAGAAACACCTCTCTATTACTGAATTGTCAGTGCCCTTTGAGCCATACATTGTTGATGCACATAAAAGAAAATCGGATACATATGCTCCTATGATCAGTGATATAACGGGTAATGGTGACAAAGTATAATTTTATGCCATAGAAATTGGCTCACGGGGATTTATTAATGCAGTAAATAAAGCTTCTCTCAAGCGTGTGCAAAAGGAATTTCAGATTAAAGATTCGTTTAAATCGTTTAGTAAAAACATTTGTAAACTGTCAATTATCAGTAGTTTTGTCATTTATTATGCCAAATGTGATCCAAGCTTGACCACCAAGCCGTTACTAAAGCTTTGATTTTCTAGTCTTTTTTTACGTAGCCAGTATTATATCCATAAATGCTTAGATGTCGTAGTTATGTAACTATCATTACATCACTATGTTATGAATTTATTTTTCCTGCATGTATTCTTGATGAATCGTGATCTGGAAACATGCATGCATGTACTCTACGTAACTCCTTTATTTTAGTATGCAAATAAAGTGATATAAACACACACACACACACACACACACACACACACACACACACACACACACACACACACACACACACACACACACACACACACACACACACACACACACACACACACACACACATATATATATATATATATATATATATATATATATACATATACATATATATATATATATATATATATATATATATATGTATATATATATATATATATATATATATTGGCATGTTTAAGCATTCAATACGTTTAACAACAAATCATCGGCGGAGAATCTATGCCATGTTCTCCACAAGAAGAACTAGCTTCGTCACTGATCTAACAAGATACTAGACCTTACCAAAGTGTTTTCTTTACTGTCCAGATTCCTGTCATCGAATGCAAGTGTGACACTTCTCAGAAAGCCATCAGATGACTTCATAGACCTTCCCTGAAGACCATAAATTCCTTGGTACACAATTAAGACTGTCTCCAACAACGAAATTTCGCCGCTGACGTGTCAACATTTTACTTTGTAGTGGATATACTCATTTTTCCAACGAGATCAAAACTGATCAACTAGGTATTGTACTCTCACCAGCGCTTTACCGAGTAGACATCGTCACGTTGGAATTCACTTGGGGGAGAGACATCTAGTTTAGTTATTCCTGTTGGAAGATGATTCAAAGTGATTGGCTCCAAAAAGTTCGGATCAGATAAGGACTCCAGCATAAGAGGTCTGCTATTCGGAACAGCAGACACTTCTGTCATGAAGGTATGAAGTGACTCATCATCCGTCTGAGAATCGTGCTGGTGCATAAGTGTGGCTAGAACACTTCGAATCGAATGAATGAGAAACACCCACGCATCAGACATGTGGGAGGCTGCAGGTAGATTCGTCTGAAATTCGAATATGCAATTATTCTCCAATAGGAAGCGTCTAACTGAGGTCTCTTGGATATTCTTGAACTGTTCCCTCAACTCTTTGGCAGCGCCAACAAAGATTGTGCCTTAGTCACATCTAAGGAGTGAGATAGGTCCGCGAATCGCTATAAATCGTCGCAGTGCATTGATAAACGAGCTGGTGGTTAAATGTGTGCAGCACGCGACGTAAAACATGTGAATATACAACCCCATCGCTTAACTTCTCTTCGCCCAGACCGCGCCGCATTTAATGTCATACTTCTTTTCCCTTCATATACTAAATCATGACAGTAGCCAATGATCAATTTCGCAATATGACTAGACTTTGGCACCACAACAGGGTGCATAGTGGACAAAATCAGATTTGACTTTCTCAGACATAATCCGACTTTCAGCAATCCATCCTCTAGAAAGCAGTCCAAAGCATTTAAGGGACTTCACAACTTCACTGGCTATGACTCTGAGATAGCTTCGATCTCCTCTTGCAAGAACGAGCTCTGAGTATTATGTGCTCTGCTAATTGTAAGATTAACTGAATCGTAGACTGAGACAGAACTTCTGATTTCCCTTTTTTCTGTTTTAGGGCATCCTTCCAAGCAGAGTCAAAGCCACTACTCTTTTAAGCTTGCGCCAGCTTTATATGTGTGAGAACCGTTCGATCTCAAACTTCTTTGAAGTTGTGACAAATGAAAGTACCTCCTTGACTTCAGGATCATCGTCACTTATTTCTTTAATTGTATCAAAAGATGGCAAACCGGATTGCCAAAGAAAATCTGGTCCTAGAAACCATCCTGAGTCGCATAAATCCTTAACTAGGCAATCACGCCATACTGTATCTGAAATGTTGATTGTACCAGAAATGTAATGCCATTGATCTGTATTGGTCTGCGAACGTATAAAACCAACTCTGTTGGAGACGAACATAGGACACTCTTTGGGCGTATTGCCCAAACTCCCTTTCGATCATTTTTGCCATTTTAACAGCTAGCACAGCGGTCGTAGAGTGCAGCTACTACAGATAATAACCCTCTTCAAGTCATAGGGCGTTGCTTAAGCTCAACACGAAACTTAAGCGAGTCCAACTGGATATTCCACTGAACACCCAATGCACGCTCTAGAGCCAAATTTTCAAATCGTAAGTCAACATTAGCTTGGTTTGACCTTCTGTCCGCTGAAATAGAATCAAGGACCACTGCGGAATTTGACACGAATTTATGGAGCATCAAATTTGCTTTCCCGAACATGTCTGACGTTTTTGCGAACAAGCTGGGTTCAGTAACGCTCTTGATCCCATCATCTAAATAGAAGTTGTGTGGCAAGAAATTACTTGCTACTGAGCCATACTTATGCTCGAAGTCATCTGCTACTTGCTTTAGGCCGAAGTTGCTGCAGGAAGGTGATGATCGAAGTGCGAACGTATGCACACACATTGCATACACACATTGCTCTTTTGATGTATCGCCACGAGGTCACAAAATAAAACACTTGTAGAAACGGTCCGTTTCTGGCACTTTAAATTGATAAAACACTTTTTGAATATCACATCAAAAGGCTACCGTTTCCTGTCAAAACCTCAGCGGTACACCTAGTACTGTATTAGGTTTATTAGGTTTGGACCTTGCAACAGGAGATTATTGAGGGATACTCAAACACAATCTCAGCTTGTTGGCAGTAAAAACCCCATGGTGGGAAAGACACCAGGCTTATTCAGATCTGAAGCTGGAACAAGTGTCGCGTAATTCTATCGAGCATTTCAGTCACGGACTCGGTATATTTCTGTTTGAGTTCTGGTTGACGATCAAACCGACGCTTGAGACATTCGAGCTACCCAACGATTGTTAGGTAAATTGTTTTCTGCACGAAATGGGGGAGGCATAGCGTAGTTATTACTCGAGTCTCTAAAGATATTTAATTTCATCAACTCCAAAAACCTTTCACCTTCTTGTGACAGTCCGACGCTTTCTGAGACGTCCTTAAAATCGAACTCAAGGACTTCTAAAATGTCACGTGGTGGCGCGACCACCGAAGTACAGGTGCGAAAAGCAATTTGATTGACCTTATCCCTTCCTATATCGTAGGCCATAACTCTGTGGCTGAAACCATGATGGCTTGAAGAGCCACAGTCAATCGTGCCAACTATTCCCCAGCCCAAATCCGTTCGTTGGGCAAAGGGTCCGTGCTGTAATAACTTCTCTTGGGATGAGCGCTCGGCTACAATTGTATCCTATAAGCAGACTAAATTCCGCCGACTCAGATACTGGCATAAATTTGGACCGCATTATCTTCAACTGAGTCCACTTCTCGCACATTGATGCCTCTGGTATATGTAACCTGTTTGGGGCATAATCGGCATTGAATACAGGTCAGGTAGGCGAATTTTCTCATGAGAGTTAAATCTCCTCACCACAAATCCACCGACTCGCTGGGAATGAACACGTTTATCTTCGGCGAACATAGTTGTCAAGGAAAGCTCAACATCAAGCCCATCAACATCTTTCTGGTGTCCTCGAGAATAAAGGATGTGTCTGAATGGGTGTCCAAAGGGGCATAGACCAAACACTTATTGTGGGGCTGTGATGTATGTGAGCTTCTCTGAGGAGAAAGAAAACAAACAGTCCAAAAGACGGAAAAGAGGATGTTTCTTCCCGATGATCAGCCACCTTTCTTCTCCATCGTTAAACTAGAAAAATCCGGTAATTTCTGCAATAGACGCCTGTTCTCTCTAGAATCATAAAAAACTGGATGCTTGGAATGGTCTTCATACACGATCGGCATTGGTGCAGGTTATCTGCAAAATCCCTCAGGCTCGCAGAATCCCTACTCTGTATTCTTGGACAATTATCTATCTTGTGGAGCATTTTTTCACCAATAATAAAGACGTTTCCAAAGCGACGATCTGGAAAACGGTAGGCGTTTGTAAAAGCGCTAGAAGAATGAACCAGGAAAAAAACACTCGATGCAAACTTTTGCCTTGCTAGCCGTATACCTAGTCAAGTAGACTAACCACTCCTCTTCCGGCAAGAAATCATCGTCTCAAAAGATTTCTTCCAAACCGGATACATCTAAGCGTCACCCGTAAATATTTCAGACTCTAGAGTAGGTATCCCAGCTTATCGACAACTGGTCGCACAAAGTATCAAGCAGTTCCCTTGTGCCAATGTCCGATACATCAGACGGTGCTTAAGCTTTAATAGCATTATCGAGTAAACGTAATTTTTGCATATAATTCCTTCAAGAGGTCATCTGTCTCCTCTTCAAGACGGCTAAAGGTTGCCAGATGTCCTACCAAAAGAGTGCTTTATCCAGTTATCGCACACCGGCTGAAGGTGTGCAACATTACCAAAGTCAACTAAGGCAACATTAACATGTCGTATAGTCTGCTTGAGAGAGCGACGTGCTCTTTGAAAGCCCGTGAAGCCTTTTCACTATCTTGCTAAAACAGACGAGGATTCTATTTACTGCTGCTTTAAACGGGCTTTCAGTATTTATCAAAAAAAATAATTTAAAGGCCTAAATGACAGTAGAATCATTTCAAACTCATAAATAAGATTAATATGGGTTAAGTCTCTATGTACGGGCTAAATTTTAAGTAAAAAATATTCCGTAATTTGTATCAAATCATGGGCTGAAGACATCTTTGCAGAGAGTAAATAGACACTTTTTTTCTTTTTTTTACCATACCCAAAGCTTTCACATTTACTTCAGTTAGTGACGTTTCTTAATTCAGAAACCTGTTATATGTGTTTAATTTGGGGGGTTCGGGGTGTGAAGGGAAGGCGGACAGAGGGGATCTGCATATTTAACATAAACTTTCCAGCAAAATATTAAAATTAACAGAAATACATCCAAATTCTTTTCAACTAATCGGTACATTAAACATTAACACTCAGAGTCCCTATTTTGGCTAAAGAGATGTACAGTATCTTTTTCACGAGTCCGTCTTTTTAACGCCAGTTGGGAGACTTTTACACGCCAGGGGTGGAGGAGGAGGGGTGAGATTGTTTACTCTAATTTCTCATTTTAAAAAAATGAACCTATAAATCGTCTTTTTTCACACAATTTTACCCCAATTGGAGGGGCTTTGAAGGGAGGGGCTTTGAATCCGTTTTTTTAAGAGAAAGTGTTTTTAAATATTGGAAAGGCACAGGGGGTAGTTTCATTCAAATTTGGACCATATTCTTGTTCTACCCTCAATTTTTTACAACTTTTTCCTGTGTCGTACAGCGTGTTCCTGTAGCGTCCAGCGCGTACCTAAACCGTTGAGCGCGTTTCTTGGTCGTCCAGCATCTTCCTGTGTCACACAAGGCGTTCCTGTACCGTCCAGCGCGTACCTGAGCCGTTGACAGCGTTCCTCGTTCGCGAACCGGTCGGGAATGACAGGGGCATCATGGTGGCCGTTGTGCTGCCTTCTTGCCGGCTGGCACCCCAAATAGACTTAGCCCTCTATCTTAGAATGAATTGTCCACTTTGACGGACGTGGAATGAAAAAAACATTGCTTGTAATATTCTTTATTTCCTATCCTGTCTCGCAATGTGGATTGCAATGAAATAATCACAATTCCTTAATACATTGCCACAAAATGAAGCCCAAAAGTGTACTTTATTAACTGATAAATTCAATCTGCATTTACTCTTACTTATACACAAAATGGCTCTACATATCAAACATTTATTATTACAAATTGCAAATTTATTTCTTACAAATTGTGGCGGACTTAAACTCCGGGCCAAGTGCCAAACTTTCACGTTTGCAGAGTGTAACTGATTCTAACCAAAAGACCAAGCACGTGGAGAGCGAACAAAGAAGGGGGTACAATATTGTCTGTTAATCCTACCACATATCCTGAACCAATCGACAGAGGACCACATCAATTCAACATCTGTTTTATAATTTAGGGACCATATAGAAAAGCCAAGTGGATATCACCTCAAAAACTAAACAAATCCGCTACACTGTGGATATTTATAGGTTATTTTGGTTTATTTCAATAAAGCTGTTAATCGTATACTTTCTGCTTTATTTACTATGAAGTTATTTGCATCAATTTTAAAAATTCAGGCCTAATTCAGAAAATCGTAATGCTGCAATATTTTGTTCGTTGCACTGTTTTTAACAATGAAATAAATGTTTTGTTTTTTATTTTGATTATTTAGCCATACATTTAATAAGAGTTGTTGCATGAAACTTAACTTAAAAATATGACACTTAAGTTTAATGCAAGTGAAATATACTGGTATTGCAGTCAATTAATCTAATTGTTTAGTTTCAAAGAAAGTTCATAGAAATATTCTGGCTTAAAAGAAGCTTTTTAAAACTGTCGATATTTTGCTATTGCTGTAGCATAAAACCACTTTAAATCTATTGCTAAAGAATTGATTTTAACAATTTCAGTGACTTCTTTGCACTTCATATATCGAGTAATGGGTAAACCTTCATCAAATCGATAACATTAAAAGCAAGCGCTACTTTCAAGGATTTTAAGTAACAAACCATTACTTTTCTACTAAATATACCATTTCTAATGTAGATCTAAAATGACCTGACAAAAAAGAAGATTAGAATTATCTGAAAGAAAACAAAGTGTGAAAACCTTCGGGCACATGTCCATAATAACCATGCCAGTCCTTCTTGGTTTTGTTGCAGAATCTAACATTGGAAAGCAACACTAGAAGCTTGAGCCATTAGCAAAGGTCGACGAGGCGCTATTTATATGAAGTGGGCTAGATCGTGGCAATATGAACAAATTATTGAAGATTTCACAAGCGAATCTGTATCTATTTGTTAAATAATTTATTGAGTTAAAGAATTTAAGACCCTGATGATGGCGTCATAGGTCAACATTGTTTTGTATGGTTCAAGTTCTCATAGGCCACTATCTGTATGTCAAGTTTAACATTGCTAGACTTCGCTATTATTGAAGGAGAAGGGTGACGCAGAAATAAAAAAAAGCAACGAAGAAAAAACAGAAAATATATAAACTTTCGCAATCGCTGGTTGTGCAATAATTCCTTGGAACTACGCACCAGGAGTGGAATATAAAAAATGCGTTGGCAAGTGGTAGCAAGCGAACACTATTCAAAATCCATGTCCCAATCTATTAATCCATAAAAGAAAAAAATCACAAATTGCCCCGCCATTGCATTGTCTTTTTCTTACTTGAATTACATGTGCTTGTTTATTTTTACATCAGCATCTATACATGAGTAGTTCTGCTTTACTGAATATGTGTATCATTGACATTATTTGTTCCTCAAAGGTGTTTCACTCGCTTCGTCTCATACATTCTTTTCCTCCTTATTTCTTTATATATAGGGTAATTTGCTCTTGTTCAAAATGAGCAATTGTTGAATTACATTGAAATGTTTAGGAATAAATAGTTGTACTAGCGGAATATTTGTAATTTACAGAAGACAAAAAATTGGGTTGTTTTTCTTCCAATTAATTAAAGTAAAGCGTGGTTAAGAAGATTTCTTAAAAGAAACCTGACGTACTGATTGCCATTTTTCGACTAAAGCAATTATACTTAGTGTTTCACTCACGCTGTGATGATTTATTGTTTTGAGGCTTGACAAACGATTTAGTCACCCTCAAGCCACGATAAAAATTAGTCTCACGGAAAGTCTTTCGCACACCACTGTATAAGTGTGCTTAAAAATAGAATTACTGCCTTTTAATGAATGGCTGTTTTTAAGTAAAGGTCTACTAAATTCAAGTGCCTTGAAAGATATGCCACATGCGGCTGGACTTACTTGACATTGCAATTCGGTTCCTGCGATCTTTTAGTCAAACAAGTCATTTCCGCTGTTATTTATTCAACACATGCGTGCTTTGATTGTTCTGTAACCGATCCTATTTACGGGAGCCAAATAGGAAATATTTCGCATTGGAGAAAGTGGTCCTTTCGTTCAGTTTACAAGGTGGCTCGATTGCAGGGTTCCTTAAGAATACAAATGAATGGAACAATTTAGGCTATGGTGAAGCAGTCTGTTTGCGAGAGAGGTGAGTGGTAAGAACTGAGTTTCTGATGTATATGATACTAAAGCTCTTATAGCTGAGATAACGCCGTCATGCCTTAAGACATAACAATCAGACTATATCTAATTTAGCCATTCGTGCCTAAGCGACCATTAATTCTTAGAACACTATGCATATTGTATTACACTTATCAATTGATTTGTTTTTCTACATTCTTTGTTTCCGAAAAAATAGAAATCTGAAGTTGCAAAACACATTGGGGTGGAGCATCAAATTACATCAATGAAATTCTATAAGAAACTGTAGACAAATTGATCAAGAGGTTTTTCTTAACAATGAAAAGCAGATATGGTTTTGTTCAATAAAATTTGGCATGCTGCTACAATATCACACTCAAATAAATTCTGCTAAATATTATTTTTGCTAAACTAAGGCATTTTTCTGTGGCAAGATGAATTCAATTCTTATTTAAAGCTAAATTCCATCATTCCTAAGACGGATGCTACATTATCGTACAGCTTTTTTGGGAAATTTTAATTGCATCTTAGAGCCAATAACTGAAGCAGCATAAATTCACATTTTCTACTTTTTTTTGAGTTAAGAGCTCCTGCCATATTATCTGAATCTGAGTTAGTAACATGTGCTGTTTTATTTTAGTCAACAACTTCTACCATGCTCTTTCAGTTCAAAACCATATTATCCGATTCCACATCTTCTACTATAGTATCTGAGTTCGCAAGTACTGCCATAGTATTTGAGCTCACAACTATTACCATGTTTTCTGATATCACAGTTGCAAGCTTTACACAGAATTTTAAAATGCTGGTCTTACACAGATATTTTGAACAGCCAGGTATCATACTACATTCAGTACTTCATGTAGTTCAAAATTAATTTACATTAAAACACACACACAGAGAAAAACAACAGAAGACTATATAGACAGTTGGCTTCAGATTCTGAATTCCTAACCCCAAAGCCATGGTTATGGGTGTTCTCTAAAACATGAACATCCATCAAGAAACCATACATACATGGAACATGGCATGCATTCGCAAAAAGATGGTGTTCGCTCACAAATTCCATACTATGCATTCATACGTCAAATGGGATGCATTCAAACGACTTCTAGAATAATCAACCACTTCCTTTAGGAAACACATTTTTGCTGTGTGCTGTAATTGAATTTAAATTTTTAAAATGTTATAGCGATTTCGGTTTTTTTTTCTTAGGCTTCTGGAACCAGTTGTTTACATTTAGTTCTTTATATTATTATATTTCAGGGAAACTGAGTAAAATGTGATTGAAATGTTCAATATTTTATCAACTCCAGGGATAGCTCTGAGGTTAATATAAGAATTAACAACGCTACTTTTTCATATTTAGCTATGTCTAAAAATGTTGCTTTCTGACATGGGTTTATAAAAGATATTTCATTTGCTGATTAGTGTTGATTTATTATCCAGCCTATGCACTTCGAATATGTTGCTAAACATCAATGCAGTCAATGTGCACTTCACTGAGTGATAACAAAGAGTTACGCGTATTAATTCTTTCTGGTACCAGTTTGCTAAGAACTATTTAACCCATTCTGTGTGATAAATGGTATGTTATATGTAATGATGAGAGGAATTGGCCGTGTGTCTTGTAGTAATGTAGATCTGGTCGAATGTCCAAATTAATTGATTAAACTGTGTTAAAGAAAGGTATTAAAGTACATTACGAAAACTCTACGAAAGAGAACAATCCAAAAAATTTAGATCAATACTTTTGCAATCATAGAAACAAATATATTTACATTATTTAATATTTTTCTGTCTCACAGAATTGCGAAAAGTTAAGTCATCATTAAGTTTTCAGCGTTTTTCCTATATACTCTATTTTTGTTATTATTTTTCCATGAGCATCTATCATAGAGTGATAATTTTTTAGGTGGTTTTAAATACTCACTTCTTACGTTATTGCGTTATGATTTTTCTATGATCATTTGAGTCTACCAATTAATGAAAATATAAATATTTATTTTGAGTTAACGTTAAATTCTATTCGAATTTAATGGATGAAATTACATTCAATTTAACAGAAGACGTCACTGTGTTGCCAAATTAATTAATTCATTATTTTAAAGTTATTATACTAAATTTTAATCACACGGTGAACAAAGCTATTTATATAAAAAAAGTTTCCAAAAGGATTATAAAAAATATCTTTCCTTTCCATTTAATAGCACTTCAACGAAAATGGCAAAATTACTGAGAAGCATGAGTCATGATGCACGGTATGCATTGCAACTGCTTGCTTTGCTTCAGCAAACTAGCTTTCATTGATAAAAGCACTGAACTAACTTTGCAGACAAAATATAAGAAAAATTTTCTTTTTTCATATACAAACTTCTTTTCTCTCTAATGTACTACAATAGGGAATACAAGACAATTTTATTCAAGCAGAGATGTTTTCCTTAAAACCAGTCTTATTTGCAGGTCTATGGTGCTTATTACGAACGAAGTATTTGAGAGTTGACAATTTTTAAAAGATACACATCCGCATATTAATGCAACTTTTCCGTTTTTTTGTTTGTAACTGTTTTTGGCATTAAAATGTCATTTTTAGTTAGGAATGAAAAGTTATTTTTTCACCTTATAGTAGCTCTCCGACAAATAGGTACAGGCGATCATCTCTAGACTGGCAATCATACAACTTTGTCACATATTTTTGTTTCCATTCATTCTTAGCTTTATTTGTTGACACAAAAAATTCTGCACAATTGCTCAATATGCTTGTTGCTATGAAGCCAGTGCCTAAGGCTGTTCAGTGTTAGAAAAGAGAAAAAATAATTTGTTTCATTGATCGCTGTTTCTCTTTTTGGGTCGTTTCTCTTTTTCACTCTGTTACGTAAAGGATTTTTATGCATGCATTTTTAATATACATGTAGTTTTCTATAACCAGCTGTCGTTTCTGCAAGCCATTTAAGATGTATTATAATAATCAACATTATTTTAATTTTAATGTGTAATATAAGGGACAAGAGCACGAAATGATGACGTGAAAATTTAACATCTGTATTTACAAAGCTGTATATATAGTGTCAAATCATTAGTCACAAGACTTGCTTCATAGTAATAATTTATACTTCAGCTTTCTTTAGTTGCACAGAAAGATGAAAATATCTACAAATGAAATTGTCGTAGTACGCTTGTTGGGACCACAAAATGACCCAAGACTGCTTCTACCGTAGCCGTTGTTTTGCAAACCAAAAAGAACTCATTGCTTAGCTGTTAGTAATTGTTGTTTGAGAGACGTGTGAAAATCTTTTACTAAATAAACTTAATTCTTGCTGACATCTCTTTGCACTTCAAACGCATTTAGGCATTTCTTTAAACACAAAGCTAACGCCTGTCACTACTTGTTTATCACTTGTCTACAGATCAAAGCATGTTAAAATGCTACTCCATTCGTGTGCCATTCACATTAAGTCGTGCTCCAAACTACACATAAAACTAAATTACGCATAAGCTTTGCCAGGGAGCCATCTTACTTGTTGTTTGTTCCCTTTACAAATGAGTTCCTATTCTGGATTCGCAGTTTTTTATGCATTTCGACCGTTTTGATCTATGATACACAATGTAGACCAAGCAGTAATTATAAAAATTGGTTATAAACACATGAATTAGTTCCACGACTATGCATCGGTGACACTTTGTCTTCGTGGTTCTCTATGGATTTTAAGTTTTCAAATATTTATTGTGGTTGACCAACAATGTATTTTCCAGGTTTCCACTTTTATTAATAAATGCAGTGGTGTCTCATTATAACACTTAGTGCTTTCAGAGCCTTTAGCATCCTTATAAAATATAAAAGATTCAGTCCTACATCCGAAAATTGCATCTCTGATCTCTAATGGGCTTTCCGTCTTCAGAAATGGAATGAATGACCTCATAGATTAATTTTCTGACACTGTTTTTGCTCACCCAAGACTGATTCGTATACCTATACACCGTCAAGTACGACTTTAGCTGTCTCTTGGGAAACATAGATCGTGTATGTTTTAGATGGTTCTGACGCAGTTTGTGTAGTTTGGAGCATTTAACAAAGCAAGAATCTAAAACGAGCAGCTCAAATGATATGTTCAACTACGATTCCTTTGTAAAGGGTAGCTTTACGGGAAATTCTTGACTGGGGTCTGCAAAACGAATCAGGTCATTTAGAATTTCACTTCCAGGTCTTAAATATTGTCCTTGTTTATGGTTTTTGCTGTGATAAATTTAAAAATTCTGACCTCTCTCATTTTGTGTATGTTTAGAATGTTCTTGTATGCCTTTGTAGTCTTTTAGGCGTTGGCATATATACGTCCAAAAAACCGTTTCTTCCCCTATCTTGAATATTGTATTTATATTTGTATTTGTGTAGAAACGAATTATCCTTTCTGGTAAATGCCATCCCGCATTTACATTTATGGTTGTACAGTTTCATTTTTTTCTTTAAAGGTGTTGTTCCACACAGTGCAGTTATAATAGCTTTGCATTACTTTCAAAAACGTTGTTTATCTAAACTAAAATATAAGTATATTCTAGGTACTGTTCTGTTTTGCGAGAATTAAAAACAGTCATATGAAAATAACAAACTGTGTACTTGGTGGTGTTTCAAGAGTTTGTTAAACATGTGGCAAACAAGCATTTAGATTCTTTATATAGAACAGAGCTTTTGTTATTCTCGTTTTGGGTTCATGAACAGAGTTTTATAAGATGTTATGAAATTGGGACAAAAATGTACTTACCTTTGTGAATGATATAACTTTGACGAGATATGATTTAATAACTATCAATGATCATTTCACACTTGCATGTTACTTATATAAGATAATGAGTGCAACTTCCTCTGGCTATGGTACCCAAAGCTACTGCACTTATGCACACAGAGCTTACAGGAAAAGGATTCATATGCCAAAAATTCCAGAAAAGCTGATGGATATTCAACAAATATATGCCACTGTATAATTAGCTTTCGATTTTAACCAAGCTCATCTTTGTGACGATTTTAGAAAATCTCTCGGAGAGTAGTTCAATTTGCACAAGAAAAGTTGGATTGGTCCCTTCTCTTGTAAATGACCGCTTCCAATGGGGAAAATTCCAAAAATATGTGGAGATTTTATAAAAGAGTGTAATAAATTGCCACACCACTAAATAATGTAGAATATTGATTTTTGTGAGTAACGTTGTCAGCTTTTCCCGTCAGTTGTGTTTCTTTGTCTCCCATAATTGATAATGGTTGAACTCCAAGTGCCATGTTCTAGAAAACCTGCTGCGCCAGTTGCAGATGAATCTCGCTGGTCGACCAGACAAGCGCGTCTGGTGCTTAATTGTGATGGGGCCGTCGCTTTAGGGAATGACTCAATGTGCTCTTTAATACAAATTTTGATAATGCAGCACTCAGACGTTAGGGACACGCATCTTGCCTTGTAAAGCTTTGACTCGAATTTTTTTTTCTCTTAGAGGAGACTTACTCGAATACCGATAGAAATGAACCGATTACCAAAAATTTCCAAACCGAAGCCTTATTAGAAATGTACTGAATGCGAGTACAGCACGTCGATTGATCGGAACGAGAGATAAGCGCCATCAAGCGTCCGAGGCTTGACTGTGCTAGAATACCGCACAGTGTGTGTAATCAAATCTTGCTCTATTTAGCCAAAATGGACTAGAATTTTTATCGCTATTAATGGAAATTGAATTATTGAAAACCAGAATTTGAATTAGTTCATGGAACGTTCAATTTTTTATGTTCCAGCATCTTTATATAGCGACAACATGGTTTGAACTACGGTGTTTGATGTACTCCGTGCAACTCTTGATATCCATCTTTCCGTGCAATCAAGTGAGAACATAACATATGCATAATAGAATTCATGGACTTTGACATGCTCTGTTGAAATCGGAAATCTTTAATTTACCCTATTTGCTAACGAACAAAACTTACGCAAACAAAGTGATGTATTTATTGATTTTAGCCGTTCGACCAAACAAGATGTACATGTTCTAACTGAAAGCACAACGCTGCTCATTAAAACTAGTGCAGAATTAAAAATAAGCTTTCAATTACTCACGAACATAGCAGCCATTATAACAACCCGCTATTGATTACTCATTATTCATAATTCAATTGCATTGGTTATAACATCGAACTTACATATCTTCAACTGATCTCACGACTTTATTAAATTTTTAATCTGGTGTCAATTACAATCCCAGAAATCCACACAATCATCTATACAAGGACATTCATCTCCTTTTTTAATTCCTCCATCAGAACTTCAGGCAGTACTCAGTACTCAGAGCAATAAAACGATAACTCTCCGAAAACGATCAATTGCTGTAAGGAAAGGCTATAAATTTTTTACCCTTTCAGTTATTTCTTCTCTGATATTTCCAAGTAATTATGGCTATTCCATTGCTGAACACCAACAAGGAATATGACATTTATACCTGAGTACCTGATCCCAAAACGCGTCTAGTAGCGCAATATCTCACGAAACCAATTATTTGGCAGTATTCGGAGAACAATGCAATTCTTGAAGAAGCTGAAATGCCATAATGTATTGAAACAGCAACATGCAAATTCACACCCCATTATTTCGCATAATGGAGCAGCCAGCATACATAACCTCTCTCCAACTGCTTGATAACACACGCATCAGAGACACCTGTCAGGCTTGACTAATGATTGAGTGATTGTATGATCGGCTTCCTCATAATTTATTTTAGAATTGTCATCAAGATCAAGATTTATAAGAATGCAACAAAATATCCCCATTAAAGGAATTCGTGGGAAATATTTTTATGACATGAGACATGAAATTATGAGGAAGAGACTTTTAAAAAATTATGTTTTCAGTTTTTGATCCACTTATTGAAAACCAGTGAAATGACTGGCAACCATCACTACATAATTCAAACAGAGTCAACATAAACGGTTTTTGATTGTATATATGTTACAGGCACCTTGTGCATTCAGGCAATTCGTGAATTGCCTGAAATTTTCAGGCAATTCGTGAACTGCCTGTAGGGGTCAGGCAATTCGTGAATTGACTAAAATTTCGAGGCAGTTCGTGAATTGCCTGAAATTTAAGGGTTCCTTGCTCACAGATTTCCTAAAGATGTTTCAGGCAATTTGGGTATCAAAATATTAACTATCTGAGAGAGCCAAATTTATTAATTTCTTTCTTTGTAATCGAAATAATTGCAATTAAGGCATGTACTTGGGCAACTATAATTGTTGGTCTTAGTATACGTGTCTTACCTGACCATGCTTTATAATTGCAATTATGGCCAGAGTAGAACATTGCCCTATTGGCTCCAATTCCCGGAATAGGTCAATGGCCAATATTGTTTCTCACCTGCGTAGGGGATAAATTCAGTGGCCTATCACTTTCCTTACAATTTAATTTCGAGTACTGAATGTGAAATTAAAGATTTTAACGGGGTCTGTTATTTTCAACCGTGTGAATTGTAAGAAAATTGAGGGATTTAATTAGTTCCAAATAAGACTCTATAATTAAATACAACCCAATATATTGTGGGAGTTTACGGTTTAGAATTGTAATTATAAATTGATGTAACAGCTATTTAAGTATGGTGTTATGTCTTTTACTTGATACAGTTGCAATTAAAGGACATCGGGGTGTAGTGCTGTTATGCAACTGAGTGGGTGATAAAATGCATGCAAACTGCTTCTTTGAGTTACTATTTATGTAAAGATAAACGATAATTACTTGTTACAATTGCAATTAACAAGTAATGGAGTGCTCTTTTATCACGAAACTGAGTGGTAACGAAGTGAGATATTTTAATTGTCAACGGAGTTTCTGATGTACGATTGATATAAATATGAACGTTTAATTCTTGTACATGCAACTATTACTTTATAAATGACTATGCGATGTAGCAGTAAATAGAACAAACATCCAAACTTGTTCAACATATCTTATAAAACATATTTCAGGCAGTTCGTGACCTGACTGGCCCCTAATTTCAGGCAATTCACGAACTGCCGGAAAATTTTAGTCAATTCACGAATTACCTGATCCCTATAGGGAGTTCACGAATTGCCTGAAAATTTCAGGCAATTCACGAATTGCCTGAATACACAAAGTGCATGTAATATATACACACAAGATTTTAAAAAGTAAAACTAAAAATATGTAAAACAATTTGGTGAGCTGAATCAAGAGTGAAAGGTCATGCATAATTTTCACTTTGTTAACAAACTATATTAAAACACATAAATAGCGAAATGACGCATGTATATTAGATGCTAATGTTCCAAATACTACCTTGATATTGTTTGAAGTTGTCTTGATAACTATGCACTACATGCACTATGCACTGAGAAGAGTAAAAAAATAAAATACTATTAAACACTGAAGTATTTATCTGCATCAAACGCATTATTTCATGATATTATCTTACGTGATATGAAGTTATTAATAATGAACTTTAAAAGTATAACCATTCATTTCATTTTTTCTAAATTTCTAATTGGAAGATAGAACGTTTACATTCTTTCAACGCCTATTCTGTCCCTAAGAAATAGACAATTATTTGTTTTAATGTTTCAGAAATTGCATTTAAATGTACGCGGTAGTTTGTCACAACCTCACGAAGCGAGGTATCACTTCGGGCATAAAAGGCTCAATCAAAAAAGTAAAAAAAAAACAACCAAAACAATAACGATAAAATGACGAACAGGAAAACTTGTTATTTTCTGTTGTCAAATACCCGTTGGACTGAATTATTATCTCACAGAAATACTTGGAAGACCAGAAAAACCAAACGCAATACCATGTGATGTTAAGGGTCATGCTTACCGAGATGCTACTTAAATTCATAATAACAGTCCATTAAATTTATAAATTTACATTTAATAAAACACTTTTCTTGTTTGACGATACACTTATTTGGAAATATTTGATACAGTAAAGCACTAAAAGTAATATCCCCGTATTTATAAAATTGATAATGCATTCGTTCGTGTAATCTGGCTGAAGTTGTCTTATCTTTAGATTCACGATGATTTACTTTGCCAACAGTCTTTGTCTGCTGATGATTTAAAACATGGTTTAAAATTGACAATGAAAGCGGGTTTGGAATTTTGCTTTTAGCCTTACATAACATGGTTTTTTTTAAATAAAAGACAAACCTTTCTTCTATGCGATGAACATAACCAGCGTAGCTAAGAAATTAGGTTTGACACAAAAAAAGAAAGATAGAAAGACATTAAAGGAAGAAAAGTCAATTCCTGCTTGTACAAGCAAATATAGACATTTTTTCTGCTTCTTCGTCTCGATACTGCTAACCTCATTAAGCTGAGGTCTAGTGCCACTGTGTAATGAAACGCCGGAAGAATGAATATTTATAGCAACTGCATCTTCTCCTTATGGATAAATAATTGTGTTCTGAAGTGGATAATGTGAAAAAAACACATTTTATATATCAAAGTAAGTTTAGCTTTTAGTATTGGGCAGCGAATGTGCTACGTTGCATTAAATGAAAATCATTGCAAAAAATATAAATAATAAGCACTTTGCTGGAAAAATAAACACCAATCACTTATTATATATAAATTAGTTTTCATAAACAAATATAAACACCAATCACTTATTATATACAAATTAGTTTTCATAAACAGATATGTTACAGTATGGTGATTCCTTTTATGTATTATGTTTTGTAACATTAAAACAAACTTACACACTTATATAAATCTATGTTTATTATATAATTTTGTGTTTATATACTTGCATACTTACTTTTCGACTATTTGAAAACGCACGAACAAATGAGAAGAACTTAATAAAACTGAATTTGAAATTTTGCCGAATATCATACAAGCCATCGCTTTATCGTTTTACAGTTGTTGAATGTCACTTTGTTTAACAACTATGCATACAGCTTTGTACCTGGCACGATGTTATCTATTACATCCATTAGATGCGCCTCCAGAAATCTGTTTCCCGATTCCAAAGTACCTCAACCCTACCAGTATTAAATAGAAGGCTTCCATGTTACCCTTGTAAACAATCTATGGATTAAATTTTAATCATTCATTGAGTAAGAATTCAAATATTTGATGACATTAGATGACGCTTGGATCACTCACACCAACCCTTGAACATGTTCATCCATTATTTGCAATACTGCTCACATGTATGGACGGGATATCATCGAAAGCTGAGCAAGTTTTTTAGGTGTTACATGAATGTTTTTATATTGTTTTTACAAGCAATCTCGACCAGAGTGACTTTTGTATGGTTTAAATATTGTTTATGTATCACATTCTTTATGTAAGCGTTATTTTACAAATATAATATTGTCCATATTTAAATTATGTTGCAAAAGCTAAAAATAAATTTCATGCATGTGTCTTTGGCTGCATCTTTGTGGTTGCATTTAAACATGGGAAACATCTAGCATTGCATAAGTTTTAGATTGTTCTTGACAAAAACAGATTTTGTAAACTCTTAAAAATTACTATTAATTTCCAATCAAGGCGGTTAGAAACATGCATTGGGTTATTGTTTCTGCTTGAGAAGCATGATCCTGAGAAATATATTTTCATCTTCATCTGAAAAATGTCACACAATATGCTGGAAATCATGAATCATATACATGACCCTAAGCATAAAAAAATTACCACACAACAATGCATTATTTGTCTTATATTGCATATAACAGGGTACCAGCACAGGACCATTTCTCGATATATTGCAAAAACATTGTATTGCAAATGTTAATCATTGTACCGGATTTCGTGTCTTCAGGGCAATTTTGCAAATTTATTGACTGAATAAGTCTTTGTTTTGAAGACAAATTGTTATGAACCATTGCCTGACGTATAAGGCTACTTATTACCTAAGTCACTCTTGTTAACTTCTAAGACAATAAGATCAATTGACCTGTTTAATTTGTCATGTCAGACATGGAGTAACTTAATCCAGTAAACATTCTTTTTTCGATACAAAGTGGATTTCAGACTGAGATGTCTGACTAAACCGCAACAGTCACATTAGTTGTACTTAAGTTGTAATTGGTCGACACCACACATCAACCTCTTAAGACTTGGTCACGCTGTAGATGTAACCAGGACTCAACCTATACACTACTAGTCGAGGGGGTAAATCGCAAGCAGTAGCAGAAAAGGGATTGGTCGTAGCAGTGGCGACACTCACAAGATCAAACGAGTCACATACAGGCCTTCATTCAATTTTGAAACGATTACTGGCTATTGCTGGCTGTGGCGATGAATAAAGCATGCATGTAGCAGCGGTTTCTACTTCCTCTATTAATCACATTATTCTGTTTCGTTTTCGACTACCAGTCTATACAGCCTTTTTATACTACTCCTTGTGAGCAGCCTAATCCAAGGAAATAAACTTATGAAGATAGATGTAGAAACAACCTAAAATGTGATGCCTAATGATTTCAGGTGTTAAGTTTAAACCTCTATTCTAAGAAAACAGAATTATCTCGGAACCAGAAAAGCAGGAGGAATTATCAGTACATATTAAAAGTAAAAGATTCATTTACATAAGATAGAAACTTAACATTTTAAAGCCAAGATTAAATTATTACAAAAATGAATTTATCTTAAATGTCAAATTCCATCCATAAGACGTTTTCCCTCTGAGCACCAACAGAGCATCCCTTTGTAAAGTGCTTGCCAAAGCGCGAGCACTTTTTTCCCTTCTGACCAAAGAGTAAACTGTCCTCGACTTCTCTCCAATTTCGGTGGCTTTGCATTTGGCACTTTAGAAGGCTTTGTCCCGTTGATGAAGCGCTGGGCTTGTGAATCAATCAGCTGCTTTAGATGCAACATCACTAGATTTCTTTATTTCCTGATGGTTATTTGCACGAGTTCACCAACAACGGTGAATCGTAAATAATCCATCAAAGTTATAAGACTTAATTTCAGTATCTTTTTACTGTTGAATCTATGGGCGGCACATGGTTTTGAGAGTCATTCTATGTTTTTACTGGTTTATCGAAACATTTTTTTTTGTTTTTAAACGTTTATTTACCAAATCAAGGACAAGGACACGACACTAAACGCCACATACTTTTCATCCTAGCACACTCACGCTTCCATCTGATGGCAACAGACAGACGACACAGACGGCACAATTTACAACCACTGGATGTCACAGGTTTATCGAAACATGCGATATACTTCTTCTACTTTTATGATTCATCTCTGCTTAAGTCGATAAACACATTATTTATTGCAGCTGCAATTATATTCCGAAGCTGAAAAAGTAAGTTCATTTCTTTGCATTATCTATTATATTCTCCAGAGAGTCGCATGTCTCTAATATTGTTATCAATATTGTCTTTTATACAGTTAAATGCTTATCACTTAACCTAGGAATCCAAATTGAGAAAGGTCAGTTGTGAAACGGGCCCAAATCGGCAGGTAACTGAAACAAGGAGCTAAGCATCACCTAAGCTCTACGATTCAACTTACCACAGTGTGCAGTTTCAAAGATTTGTGCAAAAATTTACAGCAACGAATAATATGAAGGCTTTACCAAGGCCTTTAAGTCGTCGAACCAATTATGGGTCATCAGAACATCTGGCAGTAGAAATTGCCTAATTGGTTTGTTTTACAATTATTTTTCTTAAATTCGTCCCAAATGTTTATTTCTTTTGTTATTGTTATTCTTTTTTACAAAAACGATTCAGAAAATGAATATGCGTTGATGTTCACACAACCAATTTTACAAAATTTGTATGTGTTTCATAATGTTTTAGTTGTAGAAATTCGAAACCGCATTGTGACCACTACAGAACGTTTTGCCCGACGAATTTCAATGGTAACGCTGGTTCGTCTGCTTTACGAGCATGGACTAAGCTCACACAGACTCCATATAAAGGCCGATTTGACCGATAACCACACGCGAGAACGATTAGACTAGGACAGACAACATCATCGATGGAACCGTAATCAATGTCATCGCTGCATATTCACGGACAAGTCGAAATTCTGCCTAACGATAACAATGCGAGTCTGGCTGCGAAGAGAACAGTTCGTTAACACTTGGGAGTACTAACTTGTGGTAATCCGTGGTTGCATTAGCTATATGGCGACGAAATTTAGGAAAGGAAAGTGTGATCGATAGCTACAACAAAGGATCCTTCACGTTTCGTTTTAGCGGATGACAATGCTTCTGGACATCGCACCGTGTAATAGATTGCTACCTTCACTACCTTGACCTTGACCTAACACGCATGGATTGGCCTGTGAAATCACAGGCTAACCTCGTGCGACCCTAACTCGCAGGCTAACCTCAAGCGAAACATTAATCGCAGGCTATCCTCAAGCAAACCATTAATCGCAGGTTAGCCTCGAGCGAATGGTCCCGGAAGAATGGATTGTTTCCATGAACACCAGAGGGCGATGCAAAAATTCAATGCACGCAAGAACTTTATTTATGAAATGCATGTATGTGCAATAGTGTCTTGAAACATTGATGTATAAGAAGCTACTGAGCTACTGAGCTGAATTCTAAATGTGCAATATCAAAATCATTGGTCTTTCCCAGAAATAAAAACATAAAATAAAAACAAAACAAGGTTTTGGATATGCAATACGTAAACAACCAAATATATTTAGAAACAGAAAACTTGAAATATAGGAAAAACAATAGAATATTATAGGAAAATATAATATTTAAGAGCATTCATTTACATATTCCGCTTCATCAGTCTTTGTTGTACACCAATTTATATTTATATGAGCATGAGAAAAAACTATGAACTAAACAAAGAGTCAGATTTCACCTAAACGTGGCTTTTACCACTGTCTATAGTTGATTACCAACGGCTCATGTACTGACTAACTTGTCAGCTCATGCTGGACCCACCGAATTTATTGGAGGAAATGCCCCCGGGTAATTTCCAGATTGTATCAGTGTGATATACAAGTAGTAACAAATTAATAATAAATGAAATAGCTACAAAAACGGCAGTAACTATGGCTAAGGAAATCCTTACGTGTTAGGAAATCTGACAAAATTATTGCATGAATATTTATTAATAGGTAGGTAAATAAACAATTGTTAGCATGATTTATTTATGAGTTTCAGTTTATGAAAAGCAAAAGACTTGTAGATTTCCGACATAATAATCAGTGATTATTAATAACAAGACCAATTATTAAGGCGTTTAAATGATTGATTTCTGCATTTTCTAAACTGACATTTCCAATAGCTGATTTGCATATTATTCTTCCATTCTGTATTTCTCTTCTGGCTACTGCTACTTCTTAATAGCCGTATTATTTGTTTCAGCGTCTTGTCTTATGACATTGGGAGAAATTCTAAAATTATATAGACCATAAAACATAAAATTATTGGGGTTTTTAGAATAACATTGCATTAATTGGTCAATGCCTTCTAGTTTTTTTTTAAATTTAGCAACAGCTTTGGTTTTTAAGGACATTTGTGTCTGAAACCAAACACTTTGGAAAAAATCATTGAAGACAGTCTACTTTCATTTTCACAAAATGTAGCAAGCAAGGATAAGAAAAAAACTATTTTGAGGTAACTCGAGGTTCAAACATTTCCAAAAAATTAATGCCAATAAAATTTGAACTATTTTTCATGAAAAATTGCACACAGAGAAAGGAAAAAAAGAAAATTCATTATTTTCATATACTAGTCATGATATGCTAAGAAGAACTGGTCCTTTAGTGAGATGAAGAATAACTAAATTAGAAGTATTCTGAATGGTACATTAAGATTCTATGAAATGGGAAACAAATCATATCAATATATTAAGAGTTTATTTTGGTATTTATGTATTGAACTTATTCTTATATTAAACCGATAAAGGCTGGGTGGCTGTTTAAACTTGGTGGCTGGTATGACAGTACAGAATCTGCGCACACGCGATCACGGGCTTAGAAGCTGGAAATCACAACATATCATCACACCGGAAAGTTATGTCACACCGGAGATAACGTCTTCCCCGGCAGCGGCATGACCATCGCAACCGAAAATATTTTACTGGAAGGAGCTTTGATACTGGAAGCGTCAGTTAATAAGTGGCCCATCACCATCCCCTACACACACAAACACACATACACACACACGCACACCCCCCCACACAAACACACCCTTCGAAAAAGCAGAGAGTATGAAAAGCAACAGCGGCGCAATGGGAGGAGCTCCCAGGAATATCATCAGGGAAGTGTGCTACTCACATTGTAGATCTTCATTTCCATACCATTAACGTTTCGGGAGGAGCTCACTTTTCCCAGTAAAACATTTCTGACTGAATATTTTATTTGATGTCCGTCATTTTCTATTATGTGATATTTTAAACGTGGAATGTTCAAGAATCCGCAAAAGTGTTAGATTAAGCATGTTTGAACCGAACGTTATGACGTCACAATGTAGGATCTCAATATATAGTTTTTATATTACAGCGTAAAGTCCTGATGTCTTAAAACAGTTTGATTAATATATTTAAGGCTATCCTAACTTGTATTTCGATTGCGAATAAATTGTCCATTCACTCATATGACTTGTTATTAGCTATGTTGTACCTAGTTTAGTGACGCAGACAATGTATGCTTAAAGCAATGCTATTTACAAAATTCTGTAAAAAGTAGTACATTAAGATCTCCCAGTGTGGGGATGACAGTCACCTGAATGCAAATTAACTGTTTGTGATGTCTGTCACGATATAAAGGAACAAATCATGTCCACGATTTAACCTCGGGTGACTGAAACACTTAAAATAGAAATTAATGTCATTAGCTTTTTTTCCTTTCTTGTAGGGTCTAATTTTAGTTTTTTTGAAGTAAATTGCATATTAATTGGAATGAATTTGATCCAAAACATTTATTCTGGTCTGTAAAGATACCTTGTGGACAACCAAATGTTGAAATAGATCCGTTTATTAAAGTTGTGGCTACAGTTTCGTTTTTCGACAGCGAAACTGGAAAATTCTGTATACATTTGGATATAAAGCTCCTGTCAACATACCTTTTAAACCGCAAAAGAATGATTCACTTTGTGCAGTGCTTTTGTTAACCCAAACATTTTGTCGTTAACTGAAGTAGGTACCATTAATAGGTATCTTCGTCAGTCTTGATCAATTCAGTTGTATTACAAGACTCCTTTTGTAATCAGGACTAATTGTAAATTCAATTTCCAAAGTGACTACTTATTGATCCAGTTAATTCTCTGTTTCTTTCAACATAATTCACATTGAAAAATCTTGATCTTGTAATTGATAGTGGATGAGATCCTCTTTTGTGCAATTTGGACACCACAAGTTCTTGCTACATGTTTTGGTTCGGTTTACAGCTAACGGTAGGTTCCATCTAGATAGAATCTCTTGAATATATTTAAAGCCTAGCACCCAAGTAAGAACGTTATGTTCTTTTCCTAGAATGAATTCTCCCCCAAGCAAAAAATGTTTGTGTTCTCGGTTAAATAAAACAATGCCTTATTTGCGAAACGAACTGTACTTTCGAACGTGTTATCTGGTACTAGAGTGATGCCAATTTTTGCATAATCTTTTAAGTGGTTGTCATTGATAATTGCCGAAACTTTTCAACATCATTAGCAGTTTTATGTACTGGCTAACATTTAACTTTCTCAGTATTATTCA
Source organism: Protula sp. h YS-2021 (assembly GCA_949752745.1). Taxonomy (NCBI): domain Eukaryota; kingdom Metazoa; phylum Annelida; class Polychaeta; order Sabellida; family Serpulidae; genus Protula; species Protula sp. h YS-2021. The sequence goes on along the minus strand of OX457031.1, from coordinate 64,163,847 downwards.
AGAAATTCTGCAAACTTCGCATGTGGCTTCTTGGTCCTGTATAAGATTTATTGCTATATTTTCGTCTTGAATTTGAGCTGGATTTTTCTTCAGATCCTGTTACTTGATTATGAGACAAAAATCTACGCCCGCTAAATAAAAGGTATCCTATATTGATGCAACGTAATGTTTTCATTGCCTAGCTTGATGTTAGACCTGTTTTAAACTACTATGGTATTATTGTAGAAGTTATTGTTTCAGTTGGTAAAGAAACCAAATAATGACTTTTTGGAGAACAGATTTAAAAGCACTTTTGATTTAAGGTATCTAATGGAACTGAATTTATTTGTATGGGCAAAGTATGTGATTAAATAATCGATTTGCACAAATGGATTTTAATAGCTTCACCGTGGATACGAGTGATGTGCGTACTCATTACCAGATAAAACGTGATTATATAGTGTGGTTGTCATGTAATGCTTTGCAATCCCTTTCCACATTGCAGTGCTTTGTAACACTATCGGCTCACTACCACAGAGGCAAAATACCAGACACTCTTCGAGACAAGAGTGCAGATACAAAACAGCTGCGCTGTCTGTTGCGTTTCTATTTACCGGGGTCCCTTTAATAGACAGCTAAAACTTTGACTTGGCAACACTGCAATGCTCAATTAAAGTGGCGACCGAAGAACTAAAAAATATTCAGAGGAATACACACCACATACATTGTCAAATATATTGCATATATTTCTTGAATATATACTGTGAATACTGTAGAATATGAGTTATTTGATCACATTGCCTTAACAAAAATATGATCCTTACATATTTATTAATGACAGGATTGATGATTAAAAGCTTAGGTTATTCAGCATGACCAAACAAATCAAGCAAAAAGCTTTAAAAATTTTCTAAGCGACGAAGAGATATTAATAATGCCTTACGACAATAAATGTATTGAAGTACATTTGGTACTTGACTTAAAAGCCGACCAAGAAAACGCCACGGATACTCAGATCTATAACAGCGATCTCGAAATAGCCAAACAATACATTAATGACATCGTACAACCGGTTTTATGTGGAATTGGGATACTTGGTAATATACTGAACATAATTGTTTTATCTCAGAAGCGATTTAGTGTTTCGATGGATGGTAGTGTAGGGATCGTGGCGATTACGGGCCTCCTTGCCTTAGCGATGTCGGATATGTGTTACTGTCTTTGTGCTTTTCCAAAGGCGTTTTATTCCTCCACAACAGCTGTTTTTACTGAGAGGAGTTTCTCGTTTATTTATCAAGTTTATGGTACATGTGTGAAAAATATTCTTATACATGCAAGCACGTGGTTTACAGTTCATGTGGCGATAATGCGATATATAGCAATAAGTCGTCCACTACGTGTCAGACACTTTGTTGATATGAATGTCACTTTGATATCGATGGTGATTATTTTTACATTTTGCGTGATGTTGAATTTACCTGAAGCATGGATGTATGAAGTATATCACAGGCGATGCGATGAAGATGGTCTACAAATTTACATCTTATTTGATGGCTATTTTCTTACAAATAAAGTCATCAATAGGGTGTTTACAAATATATCCATGACGCTCGGTTTTCTTATACCAGTTGGGATACTAACATTCTGTCACATTTGCCTAATACGAGAGCTTAGAATATCCATGAAAACAAGCAGATTATTGCGAGTACACGGCGGAACACACCGATCTAGAGCCAATATCACACCCACGTTAATTGCTATAATGTCTATGTTCATATTGCTTGTAAGTCCTTCAGAAATAATACGCTACTTTTTTTACCGCACAAAAGAAACCCTAGGTTTCGTGATAGTTCTAAGCAACGTATTACAAACACTCAATTTTAGCATGAATTTTCTTCTGTACTGCATCGTTAATTCGCAATTCAGATCCACCTTAAAGCATCTGATATGCGGTCTCCAACTGAGAGGTTGGTCACGGACTGGGGCAATAACCAATGATTTCTCTTCCAACAGATTCACCACAAGAAGGTCACGTGTTTATAACAAAAGGAATGAGACAGAGTTTATTAATCAATAATTAATCGATTAATTATTGTGTTTTAAACATTAGATTGTCTTATCTACAAACAATTAATATTATATGTATATTGTTATATATTATATATTATTATAAATATTATTATATTATATGGCTATTTTTAGCAATTTAGTCGTGTGGTTGCTAAAAGTCTTTATTTATCATTGTCTAACGTTTGTATTTTGGCGGTTTCCGTTTTGACGTCTCGAGTCGATGTCACTAAAGAGTGTTAAGGAAGGATTATGTATATATATGTATGCTATGGCATGAATGCACAGATATTTTGATGGAGACGGAGTGTAGAAATCTGATTTTATGACTTACGGTACTGTCTTTTTAGCGATTTATTGGTTTCCAATTTTTCAAATGTCTTGTAATGTTTGAAATGTATATTGCTATTGTATTTTATAATTGTAATTTATATTGTTAAAGCAGGAAAAGGTAAGCAGTTCTTAAACTTCCCCTCATCAGATATCACCCCTCTTCCATTGACCCTTTGACCAAGAACACTACTTGCTTTCACGGTCCACACAGAAATTGAGTTTGTCTGTGAAGCGGCGTGGTATCCGGGCGGTCATTTGCTTCATCTAAGTTCAGTTTATTGCAGCTCCCCATGATCAGGTAGGTGACTGTTGGTAATTTAATTGGATAAAAAGGTTTGACCAAAATGAAGCCCGATGTGAGGTGGGTAGAATGGCATGTCGCACACGCGGGCTCGCTCTAAGGGCACCAGACCACTTTCCCTCCTAAATTAGAATCTCGTCTTGTAACAACGAAGAAAGTGCCTATGGAACCGCCCCAAGCACCTGAGTTAATTTTAGAGTGTGTGGATTCTATTCCAAAGGTCACATCTGTACTGTCCAGAGAATTCATTTCAAAAGGCAGATTCTATATGAATACTTTATTATCACAGTAAGTTTACTAATGTGTAATACTTCTCAAATCAACATTGTCAATTATCACTTTTGTAAAGGCTTTAATGTGCTGTTTCATTTACCTTTGCCTGGTCGTTATCTCATCAGTGTTGTAATGTCACAACACTGATGTTGAACTCCAATTGTGTTACACCACCGCAGTTGGGGATACACCTGACGAATGTTTAGGAATAAAAGTTATTATTATTTTTTTGCTACATTTGTTTCATTTCGAAAGCTATTAACCGCCTGCCTTTTACACTACCGAAAGAAATAAGATTGAGTGATTTTGTTATCGTAACCGCTATCAGTCATTTAATTTTTATGAATGTACATGTCAGATTCTTTAAATGTATCTGTAAAAATTTCTATTTGCAAATAAATACACTTCTTTAAATTCTAGACTCGATGAACGTAAAAAGAAATCAATTTAAAATGAGTAGATTCAGTTGGTGACACTTCATTTGGAAATTTAACTTTCTTCAACAAATATTGCATTTTATTGTCATCAAATATAAATTATACAGCTGTTGACTTTTATTTTTTGTGCCGTATTATGTGATATAATGACGATTTTTTCCTTTGAGGCAAAACATGTCATTATTTGCCCTTGTTTGCCAAAGCGATCAACCTACACGCGGTCTAGTCAAAGATTGCAAATGTTATTGTCTGCCTGTCAACTCTTAAAAATGTATTGTCTGGTGGCTTATATACGTCATCATGAATATATTGGACAAAGCAAAGCTTGCAATGGTGACTGTAATTCTCTGACATCCTACATTCTCGCATTGTAGGTGAATACACTTTAAAACTTTCTGTATTCTAAACATCGTTATCATAAAGAACCGTTTTGACTGATTAATTGGATTGATCATCCATTACAATAAATTAAACTTGGAGGGGTTGGGGGTGTGGCCGACTCCAAAGGGCAATTAATTTCAAAGGATGTTTCGCAAAAAGTATCGTTATCGTTATTTTTTAATGGAAAAGAGGAGAAACAGAAAAAATGGGTTAAGAAACTCTGTCAAAATGCCATACAGTTCACTGGGTTGCGCTAAAGCCGGATTTCAAATTATAACATTTTGGAAAAGTAAGCTATAAGTTTTACATTTTTCGAAACATCTGTTTTTAAAATTCATATTAAAGCACATAAAAGGGCACATAAAGAACCTGTCTTTTTAAGCATTCCTGCCTTGCTACAAAATAGATTGCATAGTTTTGTTTTGTTTAGACAAAAGAATCTTTGATCTTTAATTTTATCTTCAACATTTGCTATTATTTTCACTGCCTTGCCAGCATCGCAGCCTCTGTAGTTTGGGTAGATTAGCAGCAGTACATCAAACAAAGTCAAAACATCATTCTGGCTGCATCACCATATTTTCCACTTCATTTCTCTTTCTCATTCAAATAAATAAAGTTGCACAACACTCTCTTTTAAACCGTTCGTAAAATGCTATTTGCCTTCTGCTTTCAAGTGTAAAAGCCATTTATTGTGAGCACTTGGAACTAATTCGCCGAGAATGAGTCCTCTGTTACCCAGTAAAAGCCTTGCAAAAATGTCATCTCTTAGGCTTTATAGGATGCACTCTATGTTCGAAAAATGACAATGACAATTCCTTGCAATATCACTTTAGCAATTTCAAACCTTAATTTTTTTAGATACAATTTCACACTAACAGTTTCAGACTGAGGTAATATTAGTTAGTTACAATTTCCTTCCTACAATTTCACACTGTTATAATTTTAGTTAAAATTTCATACTAATAGTTTTACAATGAGCTAAAATTTGTTGCAGTTTTAGATTTTATGCTCTCTTCTCACTCACGAGCTTAAGATGTTGTACTTTATGGCTTACCAAACTGTAACTCGAATATTGAACTTTCTGTGGCTTCATTCTTTTTAAATTAATGAACGTTAATGAATAAAAAATATACTTGTGAAATTTGTATGATATCAAATTTATAAACAGTAATGTATAGTGTACAGTATGGTACACATCAGTATAAATAATATTTTGTCTTAAATGCACATTGAAAAGATAATATTTGTTTGAATAAAGAATTCCATGACCATTTTTAGTATTTTAAGCTGACTAAATTAGACAAATTGTGTCAAATATAATAGAATAAATATTTATACGTATTATTTAATTTGTTAAATCTCCGGGTGATTCGGGATGTATGATAACTTGCTACTTCATCTGCAGCCTCGCAGAGTCGCAGTGTGGTATTCCTGACGACGACAAACAAATGCAACCTTGGCGAATCAGGTTCAAGGACGTCATCGATAATAGGTTTTGTAATGAAAGTGAGGGTTATTCGTTAGAATCCCGAGACATGTAAAGTTGTGTGAAGGATGTAAATATAAATCCTTGTGAAGAAGATATCAAGTATTTATTGCTTTCTGTGTTGATTAAATCAGCTAGTGTCTGGTTATAGAATGTAAACAAAACATAGGTCTACTCGTGATTTGTCAAGGCAATTCGTGTAAAATAGTTTTTTCGCTATACCATTCAGCTTGAAGAAATGCCAATCATGACATGTAATTTTGTGGGTCTTGAGACATGAATGCCTGGCAATGGGTCAAAGGCACATCGTGAACACATTATCTGTCAGCAACTGTCCGAGAACATTGGCTTTAAACCGCAGATAAAATCCGACACTATGATAAGCCAGAAAAGGCAACTGTCGAATTAAACAGCCATTAAATTAAATAGTAATTAAGCTGGAATCAACCTTCTATCGAGCATTCGTGTAAAATAGTTTTTTCGCTATACCATTCAGCTTGAAGAAATGCCAATCATGACATGTAATTTTGTGGGTCTTGAGATATGAATGCCTGGCAATGGGTCAAAGGCACATCGTGAACACATTATCTGTCAGCAACTGTCCGAGAACATTGGTTTGGCTTTTGATGTGTGGGGTGTTTCGAATGGATTTCTGTGTATGGTCCATTGTGTATTGTAACCAGCTTCGAGTTAATTGTTTTGAATGCCTATATATTGAAATGCTATTTGAATGGTAAAAGTGAGGTAAATGTATATTTGTAGTACCTGGCCGTGTGTTCCTGGTAGCCGTGGTGGCAATGCTGTGGGAGTTTTGATGTAGTTTCCGGTCTGGACCTCCATCCGCCTAGCTGTGCGTTATGATACTTCAGTTGCATTGAAGCAGTAACAACGTGTCGCATAACGCTGGGAGTGTTCTTCTCTGCTGAATCAGCATTTCACAGTACTGTATGCGTTGGGCACTACGTCCTTGCTACCGTGAAGTTTCGGGTCAAAGTACTGTGCGTATGGGGCGATTTGTGGGAGTTTCGCCGTGGAACAGTGTCAAGTACACCGCAGGGTGTGAGACATTTTTGAGTATTCATTTATTTATGTATTTATTAATTTTTTGTGTATTTATTTATTTATCTAGCATGTAATGTCGGCAGGCCTGTGATAATGTTGGTTTAAGTGGATGAATTCTGTCATATTTATTGATGTTTATACTACAAATAAAATCCTTGTTGTTTAAATATCTGCCTTTCACTGTGTTTCTTTGACTACCGGCCATTCATTTGCTCATCTGGCCCAAAATTCGGAATCACATCCGTGACATTGTAGCGAGCCTGCCAGGATGGGCCAAATTTAAGCCGTAGTCTGGAAATATAGTTAAATATTTTTTGGTACAGGCCGTGGTAGTATTTTGGCATATATTTTGAGATATATCTGTGATCTCATATGTTTTGACATATATCTGTGATATCTGTCGGGGAAAGAGATCTAATTTAGTGTCTCCCTGTCACCCCCTCCTTTTCCCCTCCTTTCTTCTTCTCTTTCCTTCCTCCCTCCTCCCTTCAAACACACGAGAACAGTTGAATGTCACCAGAGTGGTTTTTTTGCTGCTGTGTATGTTTCAAGCAGGCCGCAAAGCCGGCAATGACCTCTATAGCAACGCATGTAAACAAAGCTCTGTATGCAGGAAATAGATAATTGTGTTTCAAGCAAGGCGTTGCAAAGTAAAATTGATTCGTTAAGCCTGTGGCTTTCAGTGACGGCTATTAAGTGAGAGCTGTGTCTCTCTTCAGTCGGTGTTTAAGGGACGATCCACAGTAAAACTGTGCATCCCTTCAGCGTTAGATCGCCCTGTTTATGAAAATATGACAGTTGTATTGGTGTGTGAGCCATAGGTGAAAAAAGCTCGATCAATTTACTTACTGCAATAAACTACAAAGGTGTGTGACCATATCATCCTTTAACAAAAACAAGATAATTGTTTTGGTGGTGTGTCAGATGTGGTGAAGTCCGGTAAATTTTTTTCTTGCATTAAACTAAAGCGGCAAGTTGCCGTATTCCCCTTCTTAAAAAAACATTCAAAAGTCACTGCCTGTTGATCAAATTTAACTAAGTGTCGACCTGAGGGTCAGTCTTAAACTCCCCCCACCCCCGCACCCGCCCTTGTTATTGCTATTTTGTGTAAGCTAGAGTTATTTCAGTTACTTAAATGAATTGGGTGAAGCAATGGGCGGGTTGCAAAGCAAAATCGATTCGAAAAATCTGTGGTTTTAAACAAGTGCTATTAAGTGAGAGCTGCGTCTCTCTTCAGTCAGTGTTTAAGGGACGATCCACAGTAAAGGTTTTTTGGAGAGTTGTGTATCCCTTCAGTGTTAGGTCGCCCTGTTTATGATAAAATGACAGTAGTTTTGGTGAGTTAGCCGTGGGTGAAAAGAGTTTCGATCAATTTACTATTGCAATAAACTAGAAAGGCGAGCGACCGTGTCCCTTCTAAAAAAAAACAAAAAAACATTAAAAAGTTACTGCCTGTTGATCAAATTTAACTAAATGTTAACCTGAGCGTCAGTATTAACACCCAACCCCCTCCCCGCCCTTGCTATTGTATTTTTTTAATGTAAGCTAGTCATTTCAGTTATTATGTAAGTGACGATCCACAGGTTGATGGAAGCGACGGCTCTCGACTGAGTGTTGTGTTTTGCGTTTTCCGCGTCTGTTTGTAAAACAAAAAAAAACAGTTGTTTCGGTGGAAATAGATAATATTGCATAAAAAATTCCAAAAACAGGTGACCGTATCCCCCTTCTTAAAAAACATACAGAAGTTACTGCCTGTTGATCAACTTTAATTAAATTCGTATCGTGATATTTTCCTTGCAGTTCAAGATATTAAACGATAGAGTAGCCAACAACAAAAATCTGGAAAAATGGGGAATAAAATTAGACAAAAATTGCACTGAATTTAATGTAGTAGAAGATAACTTCCAATTGTTTATAAATTGTCCTTAAACAGTGGCAATAATACGAAAAGCGTGGCAACTTTTTGTTCTTAAAGGCTTCCGCGCAACTGGGTTTCTGTTAGGATCTTGCAACAATGCTGAAAACCTTATTTTTCTTATTTTAAAATATCGAATATGGGATACCCGATTTCGCAATTTAACCTTTAATCATTCGACCTTCATGCATGAAGTAAGCATGTACATGCAAGTAGATAAGATTATCTTAGACGATGACAAATACCATAGGAAATGGGGATCTTGGTCCATCAAGGACATTTGAAAAACGGATCTTGCAATCTTGCAGCTGCAACCAGTCATAGGGGGACCATGCCTTATATATAGCATTTAGGGAGACCATTTGGAAAAAATAATATATGTTTTTTTAGCTTGTTATCGAGTGGTAACACACAAATTTAATCTTAAAACAGAATATATTATATTCACTATGTTATAGAATCATTCGGTTTTTGTTTACTATGTAGATTCATAACGTTTAAACACGCTAAGAATTAAGGCGACCTACTTTTGGTCTCCTTAAATTTTTGGTCTCCCTAATACTGTGGTTTTTAGCAAAAATGGTCCCCGTATTGTTGGAATTACACTTATATATATATATATATATATATATATATATATATATATATATATATATATATATATATATATATTGCATATTGCATCTCGTGATTTATAAGACTATTTTTCTAGTTTACGAGCTTGTCTGTCACTTTCTCTAAAACATTGGTTAGTCCGGTGACCTGTTAATAACTAGTGGTGTTGGCATAGGGTTTAGTTGTGACATGTATAGTTGTATTGACGTGTCTGGCACTTTGCTATTGTCAACTGGTGATTCGTCTGGCAGATGTCTTGATTGGTTTAGCTAGTCAGGTACATGGCTTTTCCTGGTTTGGCCAGGTGGTTTTCTGTTAGTCTGTGACTAAGGTTAGTCTGGGGACTGCAGTAGTTATTGATTAGTCTATTAGTAAGCGTAGGCTTATGTTGCCCTAAGTTGGTTCATCTAGTGATAGTGTGCTGTTGCTTAAGCCTGTGCGAAGCTTGTGCTTAAGTGGTTTGAAACATTAGGTATGACAACGCCAAAGGATGGTGCCGAGGGCTTCGGTCAGAAAGCAGTTGAGTTGAGGATGACTTCAGATCGAATTATGGAACTAGGCAGGCAGGCTAATCTAGATGACGAGTCTCTTCCGCGTTTTGTAAAGGATCAACAAGCTGTTGAAAGAGAAGATAGGGCAAGCAGTCGTGCAATTGAAAAAGAATTTGAAGCTTTGGCTTTGCAGAGAGAAAAACTTGAACATGAGAAAGCCATGTTAAACATGCAACTTAGAGACCGTGAATTACAATTAGAATTAGCTAGGGTTTCTCAAGTTGATGGTACAATGCAGCAATTCAGTTCAAAAGGAGTTGTACCAAAAACTTCCAAAATTTAATTGTGATAAGGATGACATGGACTCCTATATTCTCAGGTTTGAGCGCTATGCTACAGGTCTCGTGATAAGTGGTGTGTCTGTTTAGGTGCGTTACTTGAAGGGAAGGCTCTAGAAGTTTATGCGAGACTGCCTGATGAGCATGTAAACAACTATGCAAAGTTGAAAGGGACATTGCTTCAAAGGTTCCAGTTAGATGAAGAAGGGTTCAACACCAAATTTAACAGTGTTAGCCAAAGAAAAGATGAGAGTTTTTCTCAGTTTGCAGCTCGAAGTTTAAATTATTTTGAAGGTTGGGTGGAGCTTGTGGAAGTCGAACAAAGCTTTGAAAGCTTGAAAGGGTTTTATCGTTAGAGAACATTGCTTGCAAAACTCAGATCCTGAGTTAGTTACCTTCATTCGCGAACATAAGGTTGGAAGTATGGAAAGCATGGTTGATGTAGCCGATCTGTACGAACGGGCTCATAAACGGTCGTATCAAAACTCTAATTAAAACTTTCAGAAAGGCAAATACAAAGGAAATAAATTTAACAATAAACCCCAAGAAAACAGGTCTTTTGAGAGAAATAGATCGGATCATGGTTCTTATAATTCATCAGATTCTATACAGTTCTTTTCAAACAAAGGGTGTTTTGGCTGTGGTCAATTAGGACACATCAAGGACAGATGTCCACATCAGAAACAATGATTGGGGCACATAGCTGAGAATGGTGGTAGATCTGGTGATGGAAATGTTGAGCGTGTTGAATGACTAGGGTCTCTAGCATGTCATGACATTGATCCAAAGCAAAGGTTAGTTATTCAACCAGGAAAACTTAACTCTATCCCGGTACAAGTTATGAGGTATACAGGTTGTACAACAGTGTTTGTTCATTCTCGATTTGTGACAGACAATCAATAGACAGGTGAAAGAAAAAAGTACTTCATGATAAATGGCTCATCCGATTATGCAAGGGTAGCTAAGGTTCAGTTGGAATGTCCATGGTTTGTTGGTGAGATAGAAGCTTTATGCTTAGATACATTAGTATGTGATGTGGTGACGGGAGTTATCCAACAAAGTGAATGCTGTTCTTTTGTTCAGACAAAGTCAAAGATTCACTTAAGCCGGTCAAACCTTTGAAAGTACTTGAAAGTAGTTTGAATCTTAGTATTCCATCAGTAGAGTTTAAAGCAAAACAACTTATCGACAAGACGTTGGACAAAGCATGGAAAGATAGTAAATCAAACAAGCGAAGAAAGTTAGGCCATACTGAGACATGGTTTAAAATACAATGGTTACTTGTATAGATGTTTTACTTCGGCTAAAGTAGATTCAGACAAAGTGTTCGTTCAGCTATTGGTACCCAGTTTAGGAAAGGTGTTTTATAATTGGCTCATAATTCTGTTTTGGCAGGACATTTAGGTGCAGAGAAAACTTACAACAAGGCAGCTGAAAACTTGTTTTGGCCTGGCATTAGAGCAGACGTAGTTCGCTATTGTAGATCATGTGAAGTTTGTCAGAAAACTGTTTCGAAAGGATTGGTTAGGAGTGTTCCGTTGGAAAAGCCTGCGCTTATAGATGTTCCGTTTTAAAGGGTTGCAATAGACATAATAGGACCAATTTTTCCGGTTAGTGAAAGAGGCAATAGATATATCCTCACTTGTGTAGATTATGCAACGAGGTATCCAGAAGCAGTAGCTTTACCAAGCATAGAGGCAATTTGCGTAGCAGAAGCGTAGTAGAATTTTCTCTAGGGTAGGTGTACCAAAGCAAATAGTTTCAGACAATTGTTCTTCGTTCTCATCTGAAATGATGGCAGAAGTTTCAAAGTTATTGTAGGTCCAAAACTTATTCGTAACTCCTTATCATAGTCAAGGAAATGGTCTTTGCGAAAAGTACAATGGTACTTACAAGAAAATGCTCAAACGCATTTGTGTAGACAAACCCAAAACGTGGTGTAGGTACATAGAACCCTTGTTGTTTGCGTATAGGGAAGCTCCTCAAGCTAGCACAAAGTTTTCGCCATTTGAGATGTTGTACGGACGTACAGTTAGGAGACCAATGAATATCTTGCGTGAGTTGTTGACGAACGAAGCATGTGACGGTGAAGTGAAAACGACATACGAATATGTCATAGATCTTAGGAATCGATTAGAGGAAACATGCAAATTAGCTCAAAAGGAGTTAGAAAGTGCACAAGAAACATACAAGAAACATTTTGACAAATCGACTAGACCTCGGAACGCAGAAATAGGAGACCGAGTTTTGTTACTGACCGAGTTTTGTTACTGCTACCAAATGATCACAACAAATTGCTACTACAATGGAAAGGCCCATATGTATTGAAAGGAAAGAAAGGATTAACGGACTATCTGATTGAAATTAATGTCAAAGACAAGCTGTAACACATCAACATTTTGAAGAAATCCTATTCGCTAGAAGATGACGGTCAAAAATCAAGTTTAGGTTGTATTGTGTGTACAATACTGGAAGATGAAACGAAACAACACTTGATGACAATCAAGTGTGGACAAACCCGACAAAGGACCAAGAAACCTATCGTGACGTAAATATTAATCCCGACTTAAACCCAAAGCAAAAAGAACTAAAACAACTAATTAAGAAATATGAAGCGATCTTTTCATCAAAACCACGGAAATATATGGACTTGTGACATAGCTTTGAAAACAGACAAACCAATCAGGACTAAGCAATACCCAAAACTTTTTGCAATGATTGACGAGTGTAAATCGGAAATATGAATTTCTCCGAAGGTTATTACCAAATCCCTCTGACCCAAGCTGCAAAAGACAAAACTGCTTTTTGTACTCTGTTTGGTATATATCAATACAGATTCATGCCTTTTGGCTATGTCAACGCGGGTAGTGAATACAACCAAATGATGAGAACGCTTCACTTTGGTTTAGAACAGGTTGATAGCTTTGTGGATGATGTTCTGACTTACACAATGTTGTTAAAAGAGCAGTTGCGGGTTCTTGAAAGTGTCTTTGAAAGATTCTTGAAAGCTGGTTTGACAGTGAAACCATCCAAGTGTTTCTGCGGTTATCAGAAATTGGACTTTGTTGGTCACAAGGTAGGACAAGGCGAACACAGTACTTTAGGGTTGGCTAACTACTATAGGCAATTTTGCCCGAACTTTACCAGCATTGCGGCACCTCTCACTGATTTGTCAAAAGCCAAGTTACCATTTAAGTTTGAGTGGAATGTTCATGCCATAGAGGTATTTGACAGGTTGAAACAGATGTTGACAAAGAAACCCGTACTTAAACTGCCAGAAGTAGACAAGGATTTTGTGTTGAGGACCGATGCGTCTTCCGTAGGTCTAGGTGCAGTTTTATTACAAGAGCAAGATGGTATATTAGCACCCGTAGCTTACGCTAGTAAGAAGTTATTGCCCCGACAGCAGAGATACTCGATATATGAGCGTGAATGTTTAGCTATCGTATGAGCAGTGGATAGGTTTAAGGTTTACTTGATAGGGAAGCCGTTTATCTTGCAAACGGATTATAGGGCGTTGGTGTTCTTGAATTCGGCAAAGCATACCAATGATCGCATCATGAGATGGTCGATCTTGTTGCAACCATACAGTATTGTGTTTCAGAACATCCCTGGCCGCGATAATGTAGGCGCAGATTATTTTAGTAGGCTATAGTCGTATATGGTTGATTGTTGGTTGTGAATATTTGCAAAATAGTTGTATGCAATGTAAATCACCTATTCTATGAATGTCTTTAAAGGGAAAGTTATGGAGATTTTTATTAGGTAAAAATATTAAGAAGGAAAGTGTGTCAAATATGACAAAAATATTAATTTAGGTTAATGAATAAAAAACATACTTGTGAAATTTGAATGATATCAAATTTATAAACAGTACTATGTAGTGTACAGTATGGTACACATCAGTATAAAGAATATTTTGTCTTAAATGCACATTGAAAAGATAATATTTGTTTGACTTAAGAATTCCATGACCATTTTTAGTAATTTAAGCTGCCTCAGTTATATAAATTATGTCAAATAGGACAAAAATATTAATTTATAAGTATTATAGTATTATAGTATCATGACATGTAATTTTGTGAGTCTTGAGACATGAATGCCTGGCACGGGATTAAAGGCACATCGTGAACACATTATCTATCAGCAACTGTCCGAGAACATTGGTTTGGCTTTCGATGTGTCGGGTGTTTCAAATGGATTTCTGTGTATGGTCCATTCGTTGTTACCGGCTTCGAGTTAATTGTTTTGAATGCCGATATATTGAAATGCTATTTGAATGGTAAAAGTGAGGTAAATGTATATTTGGAGCACCTTGCCGTGTGTTCCTGGTAGGCGTGGAGGCAATGCTATGGGAGTCTTGATGTAGTTTCTGGTCTGGACGTCAGTCCACCTAGCTGTTCGTGATGATACTTCAGTTAAATTGAAGCATAACGCAGTGCGCTATCGGTTTGAACAGTCGCTGTCCAAGCGGAGTGATCGTTACAAGTTAGCGTGTCGCGAGCCTGCGTGTCAAGGTACTGTGCGTTTCTGGGACGCTGGGTGCGTTCTTCTCTGGTGAATAATGACCAATTAACTTAGCCTCATGGTAATGTTTAGTTTCTATGTAACAGCAGACTGAAATGCTTATGGGGTCCTGGTGAACGAGGGTAAATTTTTATAGCCATTGTGTGAGACATATTTGGGTATTTATTTATTTATGTATTTATTTATTTATCTAGCATGTACTGTGGGCAGACCTGTGATAATGTTGGTTTAAGTGGATGGATTATGTCATATTTATTGGTGTTTGTATTATAAATAAAATCCTTGTTGTTTAAATATCTGCCTTTTCACTGTGTTTCTTTCACTACCGGCCACCCATTTGCTCATCTGGCCCAAAATTCGGAATCACATCCGTAACAAATTATAGCTATCGTAGTTATCATAAACCTATGCTCTGATTTTGCTATCAGGAAACCATGAAGAATTTCGAGAACAGTGGGAAAATGTTATTATGTTTAATTAAATATTTTTGACAACATATTGAGTACGATGTCAAAGATTTTTTAACTATTCTGGTAATTCATAATAAACTGTGATGTTTTTGTTATTCAGTGTAACTTTTGAGTAAAAATTTTTGATTCGAAATGGCATTTTCTAAATGTCCTCTCAGCAAAAAAAGAAACAAACCTGAAACAGATTATGTAAAAGGCACAAGAGTTTTAAAAACACAAAGGCTATTTGAAGACAAAATTGGAGACATTGTTTCTTTGTTAGAGCTTTATGTGACAATATAAATATATTTATTTCCACTGAAAAACATAGTAATATTCCAGTAAACAAACTAAGTCTAAACAAACATATTTTCACAACAAATCTGCTGACATGATTGTTATTCTAAAAGTTAACTACATTTGTGTTATTTTAAGAAACAATAAGTGAACTTTATGCTTGTTACTGTGACTATCTTGTCAAATATAGCACATGTTCTTGTTCTGCATAATGTTGTAGAATCGTGGGATAGGAAGACTTAATGGGCTTTCATTTGAATTGCTTGCAGGTAATCTTATTTCCTGCAGTCACAGCTTAGGCACTTAAAGCAGTTACTCTGAGAGGGGTTACCGCTGCCGAATGCCATCCTTTAATGACCGTTAAGGAGGAAATAAATCCCAATTAACTTAGCCTCATGGTAATGTTTAGTTTCTATGTAACAGCAGACTGAAATGCTTATGGGGTCCTGGTGAACGAGGGTAAATTTTATAGCCACCCAAGTCATAACGCTTACATTATGAGGAGTACAAGTAAGGTGTAAAGTGTTGTTTTGTTTTCAAAATAAGAACAAATGCTTCACTCCAAAAATAATCACCAACTTTGTGAATGTAATCACTGCTTGGTTTTAAGCAAATCTTTGCTCTTTGCTTATTGTTTTGCTTATGTTGTAAAGAGTTCGCCAAAATGTAATTCTCTAGAAATTAAAGTTGAATAATATTTCAAAAGGAACAGTAACTGTAAATAAATACAATTATGCCATGACATTTTGTTTTCAAGTAATAGAATGTCTCAATATCAATTCTGAACCAATAAAATGACAACATTGGTATAAAATGGCTCTGTAACTTGTGCTTTTTATTAAAGGAGAACACTGAAAAGAAACCACATCTTCGCAATATAATAATCTCACATGTTTAAGAGAAATGATTAGTAACTGTGCGTTGTTCGATGTTTACTCTTTACCTTTCAATAATAACGTTTTCTATGACAGTTTCTGGTTCAAATTACATCCAGATCTGTAACATGGCATAAATGGTTGAACTAATCTTGTGCGGATACCATGCCATATGCAGATGTCAGTTGTCATAGCAGGTTGCTCTTTATCAGTAATCTTTTCCACCATTTCCGAAAAAGCTTTAACGCTGCAATTCATTCGACAGATACACCATGAATCTGTGAATAATAGGACAAAGTTGAAGCTTCTTCAAATCTATGTATAAACTCTCATTTTAACTTTGTCTTCTTAGAAAAGCAGCATGATTACTTTGATGGAAGTAGTACCAAATAAGAGGATCTGCTATCGTACTCGGGTGTCAGTCATATGCTTACTGAGGGAGTAAGCAAACATGACTTTATAGTCTTTCCTGATTCCAAACTAGATTCATTAAGGCACCGTCAATTTCTGACGGCACTGATCTTGTTAGTGCAAATTATTTTGTCCTCCTTGAATTACAAACAAACCATCTATGAGAATAAAATGCTAAAATAACTGTGATATCACTTTTTCTTCCTTAGTTGCTTCCTATTTTATTTGGTCTGTTGGAAGGTTATTGCTAGGATATCGTTGACTGGTACATCAACCTTTATTATCAATTTAGAGAATACAACAAACAAATGATGGAAACATGCAAGGTGGCTAGCATATTTTAGCGAGCCAATCACAGAGTTTGCACATTTCTTATTGAGATATGTTTCAAACAGAAGAAAGTATTGGAAATACATCCAATCACGCTTCCCATCAATGGTCCTATGCTCCTAACCGCCTCTACCATTTGAAGGAGAAGCTGCTCCCGACAAGTTACAAAAGTCATCAGAGTGGCAATAAGTCTGCAATAGTTAAATTGGAATAATTCATTACATATTTTATGTAGATTGAAAATGTTGATCGGTATCTTTTCTTATATAATTAGTTATATAATTAGCTCATTTTGTTTGGTTTCCGTTTGCTGCAGATGTTATCGTAAAACGTTAAATCACACTATTGACAAAATACGGGTCTAGGACAGAACCCCCCGGGACTAAACCCCTCGGACCAAACCCCTCGTCACCAAACCCCCCGCGCGCATAACCAAACCCCCCTCCCTTGTCAAAACCCCCCGATCGGACCAAATCCCCCCTCTCAAAAAGCCAAAATAATATGTCAAATTTAAACACTCGTTTATTGAATCATGATTTTATAACTTGAGATGTAGTTCATTTGTACAACATTTTGCAAAAGCTGTTTTACTACGATGACTACAACTGACTAATGTCAACAGTCACTGTTGGTTTAAAACTGAATATTGTGAGCTATTCCTCTGAGAAAATCTAAGATGTTTCTGTTGCGAAAGTCACGAACAATGTGCGCTATCCTATTTCCTGTTTGGACACTTTGCTGTCGTCGGACACGTTTGGACACTTTGCTGTTGTCCAGGAAACGCCATAGATTTGGGTGTTGAGCGGCAACGGCAGCTTGCATTTTGCGGTGCCACCCTTCAATAGTGTTGTTGGTCCTCGGTATATCCGATACTGCTTAAAAGTTCAAATATGGGGAGGGGGGTTTATTCCTCTCCATATGGGGGGGGGGGGGGCGTTGACATGGGGGGTTATGCGCGCGGGGGGTTTGGTCCCGCAGGGTTTGGTCGGGGGGGGGGGGTTCGGTCCCGGGGGGTTCTGTCCGGAACCCGACAAAATACATATACTATATGCTAGTTTCAAATTGGTATAAAACAACAAGCAAAACCTTGTGCTCATAAAATTTTTCAGGTCAGGGATCATAGTAGTGATAGAATATGCAAGTATAAATGTATTAACTTTCATTTAGACTTTGGAATTATTCTGATATCTAATTTCATTCAATGCAAAATAACAAGTCAACACAAATTTTTTCGACTATATATATATATATATATACATTCATGCAGGCTCTAAAAGGACAACTTGCTGTCGATATAGTACTCTTAAACAATGCTTGAACAAGTCTTGATCAAATTACTATTTTGTGTAGAACAAATTTGCATCAAATTTATTATGAATTATTCCAATGGAAATATACATTAAATTTTCCGTTAGCTAACTGATACGAAAAGTCATTCGCCACATTCACCCGAAGCTAGAATGACTGGTACTTTTTTGGGAAACGAAAGTTAACATATGACGCACATTCGATGGCACAGTACATAGACATATCTGAGAGGTAAAACGAGTCTATTTCCCTATTTTATTTGCTATTTAAGGCATGATTACGTGTCTGGTGTTATAATAGCAACAGACAATAGTGATTGTATGCTTTATATTAAAATTGGGCACTTCTAGAAGGCTACGAGCGGAAAGATTTTACAAATCACCTAGCCTTATCACCTATCCCTATTTTAGGATCTTACACAATGACCTATTTCATTTTAGTACTTTATTTGTACTTATTTATTTGGTATTTCTGATGTAAAACTAATTATGCTGCTACTGTAACTAAGGTAAAATGGTCGATTTTATATCTAATATTAACTGCATGATAGAAATGTTCCACTTTAGTTTTAGGTAAAATTTCTCTCATAAAAGTTGCTTTTTATAATATTATATTATATACACAAATAAGCTTCAATAGCTTGAATTATAGCAAAGTATAGACAATAGCTGTAGCAATAATATAAAATGGAAAATCACCGATATAATTCTCATAAGTGATCATATCCCTACAACGATTATCTTATTTAAAATGAAATCAGATGTCTTGCCTTGCATTTGAAGGGGAAATAAGACCGTCTGACTAGAGATAAAGATTGTCAGCGACATGTCATACGGCATCTCTAAACTGCAGCTAGCTTTTGTGCCAAAACAGCATATGTTTCTCCATAGTAGCAGTATATATTTGCCCAGGACAGTTAACGTTTTATGTTGGAAATCATTTCCACCTTCTACTTCGATATTAAACTGTAAACTTTGGCTTAGTTACTGTTCCTCACTTACTAACTGTCTCCGCCAGAACACATAACAGCCAAATGAACAGATCTATCAAAGAGAGAAAATGATGTTGTGCAGAGGCATCTGTAATTAGATTTCACAGTATGAAGCAAAATCACTTGTTTTACTCCGTGTTCTTTGTCACCACTGTGACATTGTTACAATGTCGACGTTAATTGCCACATCACGAAAATATTAGGTCAGCAAAGGTATCGTTATTAGACTTATTTGCTTATTAATTAATAAATAATTATCTGTGTTTCTACATGGTAGAATTCTTCTAGCCGCAATGTCTAGACAGGGAAAGCTCACATATTAGAATATATTCTTTTAATGCGATGTCATAATTCCATTGAGAAGCCATATACAACTATTTGGGACTTTTAGTCTCAGGTGTAAAATGCGAAAAATAAAGCCGCCGACATCAGTTATTTATGTATAAATACATAATTAATCACAGCAATACCACTGTTCATTTGTTATTTTGTGAAACTACTCTACAAGAGATAAATGCAGTGCAATTTTGTACCAGTATTGTCTTTAAAAATAGGCATCGTGGACAGGGTATGAAAAGAAATCATCCCTAATGCAAGAAGCATCAATAATTTGACTTTACAGTATAGATATTGCTGATAGCAACATCGGGTTCTTCTTGTCTAATTTTTTTCTTTGTCACCAACTGTCACTTAACAAGAAATTACTCCGGCTTTTATGGGCTTCGCATTTGTTTTAAACCAAAGCATAAGAGAAATTAAGAGTAACAAATCACATTGTGTAAAAATAGAACACAGAAGAAAAGAACACTCATAAAACACATACTTTGTAAATAATAACTTTTGTGAAGACCTCCTTTCCAGTATGAATAATTTCCAACAGCGGGATTAACTAACTGTAAGTACATTGAGCTAAATAATGTTTCTGAACCACAATATATAACTAATAATAAATAAGCTACTATATTCTGAATATATAATGAACTGAAAAGTATTTCAACGCAGTTTTGAAATCTTTGTTATCCGTTAGAGCAGTATCGCCTTTGACATATATTCGTAAAATTCGTAAAAAGTAATTATATTTAGTTGCTCTATAACCATTTTTGATCATAAGTAGTGCCCTCGATACTCATGTCATGTAATATGGAAAACTCTTCATAATTCTAACACTTAAATCAATCAAAATCCACTACACTCTTTGAGATAGAGCAGAAGACCGATGTAAAACCGCTACCAAACATATAATCTGCAATTTTTTTATTGAACAAAAGTTAAGGAAAGGCTTTCACTAATGTCATGCCAATATAATTGAAGTAATGCATTACTTCTTAATTAACAAACAACAAAACACCAAAATACGCAAACATATGGGAGTGATTTCGAAGCAGCTAAACTGTATATTAAGGGCATCATATAATCAATTCTGTGCGGTTTTGAAATACTTGCAAATGTACTCAGTATTATAGTTTCATATTAGAAGCCATTCAGTGCTTCGATGGATGGTCGTGTAGGGATCATGGCAATGGCAGGTCTTCCTACGTCAGCGGTTTCGGATATGTGTTACTGTCTTTGTGCTTCCAAAGGTGTTTTGTTCTACACCGTGCAACCGCTTTTGTGTGGGACTGGACTAGTCTGTAATATAATCAACATTATTGCTTTATCTCAGAAGCGATGCTGTGTTTCGATGGATGGTAGTGTAGAGATCATGGTGATGCCAGTTCTTCTTGTTTTAATTTAGGGTTGTTCTTTATCATTGACAGAATTAATCTGGATTGCAGGTATTGTAATTTTTGTACGGAACGTTCATGCCTTGAATGGCCTAAACAACCGGCAGTTTGACGGTCAGATGATTTCTGCACGTTGAATTTTACACGCAAAGCTGGGCAACTGGTAATTTTGATGCTTCCGCAAGCAAAGTCTTGCATTATATTTATTTTTTTTATAAATTTATTAAGTTTCTTAAGAGTCGGACCAGTTCCATTTTGAAGAGTTAACCTTTCTTCTTTTTAACGGTGATTTGTGATGGCATGTTTGTGATACATATATGTTGTTGACAGTCATTTGAAATGGCATGTACTTTTTTGAAAAACTGTATTTCTTTGCTTCTCATTTTGCGTGACTTTGGCAGACGATGAAATAAAGTTACTCAAGCAAAAGCATCCTCTTCATTGTTTCACGAAGATATAGCATAACATATTGAATCAATTGTACAATTTAAGTTTAATTAATGAAGGTTTTAAAGGTATATATGTGATAAATAAAGTGTACTAATAATAATGAAATTGTGAGGCATTCGCAATATTTCCTTTCTTTTCTTCCACGATCCCCTGCGATATTCGCAAAAATATCCTCAACTGCTTAGTTTAAATCATAAGGTTGCTTTATTAGACAAACATTTCCAATGCACAACTTAAGTATCTGAAGAGATATATTTCACTAAAGCAAATATAGATGATAGGATCCTCAAGAATATCACAAAGATCAGAACATATAGGGTTAGGACATCAAGCGGCGCTAGAGGAATTTTAACATGTCGTTCCACAGCAGCAAATACCATGAATATCAGATATCATGAGAATATCGCAAAGATCATAACATACAGGGCAGTCATCACAAAAAGTGTCATTAGATAAATTTCAACATGTTGTTCAACAGTAAAAACCATCAAGTGAGCAAGCCAGCAAGCCAGCATTAACATATAGACAAACGACATATTTAGAAACATAATGCATACATAAATATTTAATCTAATGTACAAGATAATATTTAATTTAATATACAAGATTGATTATACACAAGGATTGATTATATACTTCAAAGAAAGCAATATAAACATTATTTAATGGTTTTAATTTGCACCCACAAATTCAACACCGGCGAGATATTGAGACCTTGTCTTTATGGTTCAGATCTAAGAACATATCTAAATTCTTTGACTGCGTTCAGAGAACCAATTCTGTAAATATAAAATACTTTTATGTTGAGGAGTTTGACTTAGTTGAGTGCAGAATCTCAGAACTAGAGGTTTGGCACACCATATGTCTCACCTGCGCCAAAATGCAACATACTTAAAGCGATCAGTTATGATAACCTCACCTGCGCAAATTCAACAGACATAAAGCGGTCAGTTATGATAACTTCACCTGCGCAAATACAACATACATAAAGCGGTCAGTTATGATAACCTCACCTGCGCCCAAATACGAAATACATAAAGCGGTCAGTTGTGATAACCTCACCTGCGCCGAAATACAACATACATAAAGCGGTCAGTTATGATAGCCTCACCTGCGCCCAAATACAACATACATAAAGCGGTCAGTTATGATAACCTCACCTGCGCAAATACAACATACATAAAGCGTTCAGTTATGATAACCCCACCTGCGCCCAAATACAACATACATAAAGCGGTCAGTTGTGATAACCTCACCTGCGCCCAAATACAACATACATAAAGCGGTCAGTTATGATAACCTCACCTGCGCCCAAATACAACATACATAAAGCGGTCAGATATGATAACCTCACCTGCGCCCAAATACAACATACATAAAGCGGTCAGTTATGATAACTTCACCTGCGCCCAAATTCAACAGACATAAAGGGGTAAGTTATGATAACCTCTTTTGATTAAAAAAACAGGGTGCCTGTAAATACATGAGCAAACGCAAGCGAGCTTACAGGCAACAAACCATGTCACAAAACATTAACATACTGGCAATGTGGTTGCACAGACATGTTGCTAAAATATGTCATACATGTTTCAACAAATTATATATTTTTAACGGAAGCTCTGAATTTCCCTGAGAAATATCTGCTAAGTATTATATTGTTCGCAGTGCATTTTCACTCCGAAAGTATTCAAATAATGCTATAATTATGCATCCATATTGTGAGTATTATTGATAAAAAGGGCAAACATATTTTTTTCACTTATCAATTTGTGATTGCATTATTCCAACAAAAACAGTAGGAAGGCCAAAACGGATAAAAATATAACACTCTTCGTGTTTTGTCATTATCATACGGACCTTCAATCACAGCTAACTTCCTATATGTTTTATTGCCGATTGTTTTAAGCAATAATGTTAGTATTCTGCTGTTTAGTTACATACCTGTGCAATTTCCTGCAGGAATTCAGTATTTGCTGAATAGCTCACCAGTACGAATAATATATACACAAATATTGTCTCCCGTATACAGTAAACATTTAATATCTGGATAATTTTTGCTAACAAAAACTTGTACAATTTGCACAGTTGGTTTTTTGTCAATACACTGCGTTAAATCGATCCAAATTATTCTGTGATTCCGTCATAATTGTTGGATGTTATCATTTAAACATATATGGAAATGCTTATTTTGTAAAATAAAACCCGTAAATATCCACGTGGTAAAAATCTACACGTCATGCCGTTTTCTTTAATAGACCATACAGCTGACAACTGTTTTCAAGTATTTAAATACCTTTTACTAAACTCTTTATGGCACACAAGAATATAGAATCAAATACATTTTGTACCTCTATGGCACGCTTTGAGGAATATTTATGTGTTTGGGAGAGCGGGGTGAAGGTTGTGAGAACAACACTTTAAGACTTCTTGCATATCCAGTCAAACTAATACAGATAGGAATATAATTCAAAACCATGAAAGCACTTGGAGAGGCAGTTGAAAAAGTTAAGAAAGAACGCTACAAATAGAAAAAAGTGTTAATAAAGAAATAACAAAATTTGATATTTTCCATCGCTTTTGAGCGAGAGGGGATTTTTAATCTCTGCCAACGTACTTGAAAACGATTTATAGTGTGTGTACACCTACCCTTTCCTACCCGCATAAGAAACCCCTTTAATAGGCACTTTCAAGCTGATAAATGACTTTACGTGACAGACCTTACCCTCATGATTATGATCTCTTTAAAGGAAACTGGTTGTTATTATATACTTTGCTGCGAGAATGACAAAAGGAAGAGGGCAGCATTCTTGAATACTTTTTGCACCCCACCTCCTTTCAAATGTATTTTCCAGACCTCTGTTCCTCTGTTCTATCTTGATATGTAAATATGAACAGCAAAGATATCAGACGTTTTTCTCCTTGAAGATGAAAGCTAAAGCAGTCACTTACAAAACAATTTCAAATTTCCACATTCATAAACTTGTTCATAAATATAATTGTTTCTAAAACTTAACCAACTTCTCCATGCCTGCATAAGCTCACCGTATACGGAGGAAGTCCAACAGTTCGCTATAAGGTGAAAACGAGAACCGATTTCGTAAAACTATTAGCGACATGAACACTTGGCAATTGAACAGTTCATCTTTGCGTATTGATTTGACCTTGAAAACAACCTTAATGAAAAAAAATGTCAATAAAATTCGTTTAGATCAAGTTTTATGTTATTCCATGGTTTGGTACCAATTGCACCAATAGTTTCTAACGAGTTGTGATAACAAAATGACGGGCACATTCACGGGCGACTGTAAAGAAAAAAAAACGATGAAACTCTGACGGGTGCCCTAATACCAAACCATATAGCTCTTTGCAAGACTTCGTCTTGCCAAGTGTTAATAATGAAAAAAATATTGATAGTTTTAGCAATGCCCAAAAGCCTCCACAGTGTTTACAGCAAGAGGCCTTAAGTGTTATGTAACTGCAACAGCACACAGTAAGCTTTTGCATTATGATGAGCGTTCACTATGCAGGCAGTAAAGGCAGCGAAAATACCCTGTCTTCGCGTATTAATTTGAGTTTGAAACAAACATAATAATGAAAAAATATTGATAGAACTCGTTTAGATCAAATTCTATATAATTTCAAAGTTTGGTGTGAATCGGAAGAGTAGTTTTTGACGAGTTATGATGACAATATGACTAAAAATTGACGAGCGACTGTAAAGAAAAATACCCTTTCTTTGCGTATTAATGCGACCTTGAAAACAAGCTTAATAATAATAAAAATATTGATAGAACTCGTTTGGATCAAGTTCTATGTTATAACAAAGTTTTGTGCCAATCGAACCAGTAGTTTCTGACAAGTTTTGATGATAAAATGACGGGCGAAATCAATGGCGACTGAGAAGGACAAAACGATTTGACCTTGAAGACAGCTTTATTAAAAAAACTATCGATAGAATTCGTTTAGATTAAGTTCTATGTTATTCCAAGGTTTGGTGCCAGTTTCGGAAGATTTGTGATAACAAAATGACAAACATATAACGCCTTGCAACACTTGGTTATCGAACTATCATTGAAGTGAGGCATATAATACAAACAGTTCATTCTATATGTGGGAAACGTCACTCTACCACCACGTACAGACTCTCGGCTTGCAGTAAGGAGTATTACTATTATTTCGAATATACGAATGCGACACAAATGACTAGTACGATAATAAATTGAACGTAAAATTTTGTAACAAACTTACAGGAAGTGGAGACCATATTTGCACCTTTTTAATTGCATTATGATAATAAATTGAACGTAAAATTTTGTAACAAACTTACAGGAAGTGGAGACCATACTTGCATCTTATTAATTGTATTATTTAAAATTATGTTTCCAGAACTAAATATTCTAAAAGTAGGGGTCTTTTAAGCTTTGTGAAGTGATGCGTTCTTGCAGATTTACCAAGACAGTTAATTTTTGGGCAAACTTAATGACTCAACAGGTGAAGCAAACCCGTGTGAGATCAATGATTATCCTTCCTCCTTATTTATGCGCCACATTATCAATGAAAAATGTATTATTATTATTATTATTATTGTTATTATTATTATTATTATCCGATGACAATTTACTCGAAGTCCGCGACATTGGAGAACAGAATTTTGGAGATTTTTATCCAGATAAATAAAGAAAGGTGCAATTAGCCTTGCCTGCTTAGGTTTTGTCCCAGTGATCAGCAATTAAAAATAGAAAGTTGCAAATAATTATTTAAGAAAACACTGTTGTCACATCACTGCTTTAAAGCGCATCGCTGTGCTTCATTAATAGAAATGTTAACATAAATTGACCTAAATTGTTTATTCATTACAGCCAGGTCACCACTAGGTGTTGCATGACCTTGTTATTGACTGTCATCTCCTTCTTGCAAATGGTACAATGAGTGATTCTGGAGCATGCCCGAATCCGCAGACCATGGCTAGAGGAGCCTAATTTGCTGAAAACTAAGCCTGGGGGAGGGAGGAGGCATTTGGTATCATATGTGTTATCATACGCGTAGTAGAAAGTAATGGTCCGCGCGGGGTAGTTATTTCGTTAAAAAAGGAGAGAGGAGTAATGCTTATTGTGAACTCCGTGTTTCGCATAAAATTGGACGGAAGAGGTTTTCAGAACGAGACTGGTGCTAAATTACAAAAGAGCGTCTTAAGGGTTGTTTTATAAAGTTATGGACATGCATCTTAACGTAAGTGGCCCGCGGATTATATACATGCGTGTTATCCAGGTAGTTCGTAAGTGACGT
>OX457031.1:64065021-64132521 GCA_949752745.1 Protula sp. h YS-2021 | reverse complement strand
AGCCGCGTTTACAGATGTTGTTTAAATTGAATGGGAAGGTTTGGTTCAAACTGATATTGAAATAAATGAAGACATTTATGATGACACAGTTTTACAGTGATTTGAACAACTTTAAAGGAAATTGCGTGTTTTGAAATACACACCTTTTAATTTCAGAAACACATGATATCCTTTCATAAACTTGCCGTGTATTTTCACGAATTCTAGCGGTATTTTCACGAATCTGCGCTACATAATCTCACTTGAGGCACATTTATGAATTCCTAGTAGAAGCAATGGCTTCATTCCTTTGCCGAACACCATGTATTTTTCTGAGATATACTCACTGAGCGATGATAGAACAGCATTAGATAGCCATGAAAAGCGGCAGCTTTAAGAAAAGAAATGTAAATTTGAAATTTCCCTTAAGATTTCTCTTAATTCACGTTGTCGAGAGCAACAACTGAAAGAGGGGAATGGAACACATGCATTGTGGGATGGAGTGGAACACATACTATAGGTAACGGAATACATTTTATTCTACCTATTACTTCGCATTAATGATTAAGTTAAATGAAAGTCTGTATAAAAACTAATACATTTGTACTGTTACAGACTATCATTATTCTTAACCCTGACTTGGATAATTTCACCAGCGCAAAGTTTGTACCTTTGTTTTATTCCAATTTGAAACAAGTATAAATGTTCCTCGATAATATACCATTGTGTATTTTAATGTTTTGCCATATAAACCACAACAAAACATTAAACAAATGAACTTAATGTATATTAAGTATAACATAGCAAAAAAGACGCCTTTCAAAATTTTAGATTCATATCAAGAAATTTCTTGTCATCACTTGATTAAGAAACTTTTTTACATCAGCCATTAAGCCAATGATATTAAAACAGCTTTTAGTCGCTTCATACTGCAAATGTGCACTAATTCCGACTAATTACGGTATGCAGACGACTATGAAACTGTGATTTAAAAGCAATAGTCAAGTAATGAAAACTGTTTTTGTTTGAAATTAATGCAATGTGAATGCATTAAAATGCAAGCATCATAAAAATAAGCAGTAAGCATCATTTTTTGATCAAAATGAGTGTTTTCTGGTAAAAATGTAATAGTACACTGAATTAAAACTCGTTTGTTCATGAATTGATTATTGTACTGATTATTTCATTTTAAATTTGGTAGATAGTGGTAAAATCATATCTTATATAGGCTTAAGTTATAATTTAGACTTTGTTTCACGGCGTATTGTTTTCGAGTTTATTAGAATGACTTGGAATACACTTTCAGTGCATTTTAGTACTAAATCTTCTGTATTTCTTTGGAATTTTAAGCGGAATATTATTATTCGTAAAACTCATTTCAGTTGTATGCAGTTAGGTTCACAACGTAGATTCTTCTTCCTTGGAAATAAGCACTAATTTGATTAAAATGAGAATAAATTCAATGTCATAACTGCTGCTACTTTATAGTCCCCCTTTAAAGGAAAAAACAAAACCTGTCGGAGATTTAGAAATGAATGAGGCCAATTATATGCCCCATAATGTAGGTAAAACTGACTTATCAATTTTATTTTTGACAAATATTAAGCAAGAATGCAACTGATTTTGACTGTAAATGTTTTATTGCTATACACATCGCTAGACGAAAGATTCTACAAATTCTCAAGAAAAATATGTAGCAAGATTTTACTGATATCTCTTTTCTACACTTCTTAAAAATAAATCTCATTTTTTCTTAGCAAATTGTTCAATAGGTGCTAGTTTCATTGAATAAACATTCACGTTTATCCATTGACTAATCACAAATATTACTGTTATTAAAATGGCACGGATAAAGTTAAAATCATTTCACTTGATTCTGATCAATTTGCAAAACCCAGTTATATGAAGAAACCTGACTTAACTTAATGCTTATTTTCAAAATTTTCAGCTTCAGCATCCCTAATATCATCACCCTGTATATTAAAATGTAAAAGCGTAATATTTGTACAATTAGAATAACTGAAGGATTATATACAGATTTTTTATTAGATCTTATGATTTATAGCCAATTCGTCACCATCATCGTTTTTAAGCAAAATATACGCATAAATATTTCAATATAATGCACTTGTTAAAGCATTTTCTACATGAACCCATCAGCCAAGTCATTTAAATGATATTTCAGCATTTAAGCAAGTTATTTAAGGAATTCAACAAAAATTTCCATTCTCATGAAAAAGGGTGTGCATTGTATCTTAATGGCTTACGATTTTTAAAATTAAGTCATTTCACAAAATATAACTTTTAATGGTATTAGTTTTTGGAATTCTTTCAATTGTTCTTTGATGTTTAGCATGAGACAGTATGTAATTCAATTGCATTAAAACCCGGGGCAAGCTGTGCAGATTATATTCAAAGCCTTTCAATATAAATCTGGAAGTGAAACATAAATATTCACAATACGAATAATTAGGCAAATCACACAAATTTCATAGCATTTTTGTGGAAGTTTTATGCAATGATATATTTACATTTTAAAATGTTCACCCAAATATCTTCTAAATATTCTAGAAATATATCAAATGGAATGTACCATTTTCGTTAGTATCTGCTACAAATATTTGAACAAAACAGCATAAAAAATATGTCATGATGTTAAATGTGGATTATTGAACATGAAATAATACAATAATAAAACACAATAATAGAGAAAGCTTCAGAATAAATACATCTCATCATCAAACAAACATAATTTCGTACAAAAATAAGATAGAACTCGTTTGTCTTTCAAAACACCCCTTAAATGAAAAGCGGTAATATGTGACCAAAGTGTAGTCTTATTGATATCTGCATGAATATACATGATATTTGATAAAATTATCTGTTTTTTACATATTCTTTCAACGTTTTCAATTTGATGTTGAGTGTTCAGATACATACACATACATACACATAAAAACATGGTTTTGCATCTTTATTTGCACACCATTTTGACATGCTTTTGATAGTATGTTAGTTGAAATTCTTGTTTGGTGCCTTCGTGCTATTGATAGCATGTTAGTTGAAATTCTTGTTTGGTGCCTTCTGAGTAATATTCGTGCTCTATGGATTATTAACTGCCACAATTTCTGAAAGAATTGAAAATATTCAATTAAGACTGGAATATAACATGCAGATATTTGCATTTAGACATATATATATACTCTTCTTTGAGTGTAGAGAAGATTATATAAGAAATATTATATGAGACGTATTATTGAAAAATATTCATATAATAATTGAGATTTAAAATAATAACTAAGATGTTCTTTATAGTATGTTTTCAGCTATTTCATATAACTATTGATGGCTGACTTAAAGAAGCTGATCTTGTTTAATCAGCATAGATTAATATACACTTCGTTTGAAATAGCCCGTATTGATGCGATTCATTTTGGTACGTGCATATAAAATCGTGATGCCCTTTCAACTGGATGTTACAGCGCAAAAATAAGTAAGAAATACATGTACCAATGTTTTCTGTCGGTGGGCGAGTCGTACGATTGAAAAGATTGCGCAGAATGGATGCTAATCTCTCAAGCTTTTGCTTAGCTATCAGTTTTGATCCATGAGATGTGAAGGAATAAATGAATGGATTTAGTGCCGAATTTATTGGCAACACAAAAACAGCTACATAAGCAAATACCTATCAAAAATAGCATCATATGATTTAAAATATGCGAGTTCAGTGATCTGACAAAAAGGGAATGATATTTACAAAAAAATGCTTTTAATGAATACAACAGCAGAATTTGCGCCTCCATTCAAAATTAAAGTAAATTTAATAACAAACGTGTGAGTCTTGGGACAAAATGTATTAATAATATTCTCTTAAATACATTACTCGTGTTAGTACATGTTGATATTTTTGAAGGGAAAACAAAA
The DNA here is from genome assembly GCA_949752745.1 of Protula sp. h YS-2021. NCBI lineage: Eukaryota > Metazoa > Annelida > Polychaeta > Sabellida > Serpulidae > Protula > Protula sp. h YS-2021. Next base: position 64,128,618 of record OX457031.1, on the reverse strand, counting down.
TTAGTAAAATAGCTTTTATTCATGATTCATTCAACTTCATAAAATGGTCTTACTGATGTTGGAAGGTCCACATTACGAAGAGTCAAAAATCCCATACAGCTCAAAGGTCCCCAACAGAAAAAGTCCGTAAGGATTATTGCAAGCACTCTGTTGGTTACGCTACGGTTCGTATTTCTCTGCAAAATTCATTAAGCTCATTTTGTTTAGCTTATATTTACTGTATATAGCAATAACATAAAGAAGAGTGACTTACTGCGAAAAGCGTCAGATAGGTTGAAAGCAATGGAGAAAACGTTATGCTAGTAAAATTATTCAAGCAAGGGTTTAAACAAGTGAGGGAATATACCAGTAGAAATTTGATTTAGATTTTCGTTTACTTTAATTATTAAATTTTTGTTTTATACCAAATCACACGTCGACACAAAATGTGTCTAATTATTGTACAGAATTGCAAACTGTCACAAAGATCTCGTGTTAGTGATGCCTGCAACAGTGGATATATACATATATATATATATATATATATATATATATATATATATATATATATATATATATATATATATATATGCATTCTATTAATCCTATATATATATATATATATATATATATATATATATATATATATATATATATATATGCATTCTATTAATCCTCTGTTTCACCACACTTCGATTTATTGTCGATTCCATAGCTATATATAGCTATGGAAGCGGCAATAATTCAAATTCAATCAATAAACTGGTACATTTCATTATGTTTGACATTGTGTTTGACCTGCAACTTTTCTGTATTAAAATAAAATATTAAAATAAATATATATTTAGTTCATTTTGTTTAACTGTGGTTTGTATTATAAAACATACAAATACAGAATTGTTTCTTGTTCTTACGGGTGTAGAATCTAACCTGTGAACTGGATATACGTGATCTGGATTTGTGGACTGTTCTCAGAATAAGACTGTATCCAATTAAAATGCCGAGAAAGCACAGAATATTGAGTACTGAAAACACACTAAAAGCGTATTCCCAGCCCCTTGGTTTATCACTTGAAAGCGGTAGAGGGAGACACACTGTCGAAGTGGAGTAAAACTCCTCAAAATAGGAAATTCCACAGACAGGGACGATGGCTAAAGTAAAAGTAAGAAGCCAAGCTGCAAGAGCGGCACCTCTGTTAAGCAATCAAAACAAAATGCACAAATTAAATAAAATAAAACATAAATTAAGTATTACTACACTATCCATTCTTCTATAGTAATAATAGCTATATCAAGATGGTGAGCAACCAAATAATTCTTAATGTTTCAATCTGTTTTTGAAAGGTCATATTTAATGTAAAAGGGTAATATCTTTTACATGTTTTAAAGAATAGACAGAACAGTCACCTGGCTTGGTTAATCGTCATTCTAGCATTTGGATGGTGCGGGAAAACCACAGCAACATATCTCTCTACAGTAATCAACACCAAGATGAAAACACTGGCTTCACTGCCGATGACTGCTAATATTCCAGTGATTTTACAAGGAGCAGAATGTCGCCACCAAGCATCATGGAGGAAATACTCCTCTTTATATATAACATCAACAACAGCAATCATGGCTAAGTACAGTCCCGTGGCCATGTCTGCTAAAGCTAACTGGCTTATCAGGAACGCACTTACCTTGAACGGACATAAAACATTCATCAACCCCGTCGTTGTAATTGAACAGAGTTCGTCAGTACCTCATCTAATTCTCTTATATTTGTACTTTTTACCTTATACTTTATTTTCTTTTAGTAATTACTCTTTAGAATATGATGACACTGACTGTATTCACTCTTCCGTGCTTTAGCTAAATTACAATTGTATTTTGCATAAAGAAACGAAAATGCAGAGGAAAAAGGTCTACCTTGTTCATTGATTCCTCACGCACATTAGAGACGAAAGCTACAATATTGAAACAAATGGACAGAACACAAATAACCCAAATGCTGATTTTAAGGTGAAGTCCATCCAGCAAATTCTCACAAGAGGAAAGCTCCTGCGGCTCAGGTTCACAGGTATCTACTTTACCGCGGGCAACACAGCAAATATAAAAGCTGTCGCTGTATCTGCAAAATAAATGTTTGTATTTTTACCACTTTCAGATGTTGCACTTATATTCGCCATTACAAATTTATTTAACTGAAAATAAACTACATCAGAGGTAAGTTAAACAAATTAAAAGTATGACTTGGAAACTGTGGGGATATTAATAAATTTAATTTATATGAAATGTATGAATCATTCATTTTATTAATTGCAGACTTGTTGCAATTTTGTTCTTGTTCTTGCACTTTGTTGTCCGATTAATTTTACGTGCCTGTGGCGTCTGAAGTACTTAACTCACATTGATTAAATGCACAGTATGCAGTTTAACCGTTAGCATAAGAATGATAATATATACAGTATATATTTTGTATTAATTTAGAAAATATTTAATATTGTGCAATTCTCTATCTAACATATCGTACCACAGCGTACTTACACTGACAAATGTGGTGATGAACCAAATATTTCGAGTCCAGTGTTGTGTATATCGTTTCCGTACAAATACCTGTAAAATGCAATCAAATATAAAAACAAGTAGCTAAAGTGTAATTAGCTGCAAAACCAATTTTGCGTCATACATCGTACCGAATGAACAAGAAGAGATGATTTTATCAATTATGCATGCTTTGTTTGCACCCACATATTTAGAAAGTTTTGGAATAGCTTAAAATATACCTCTCAGTTCTAGATATTTTATAACATTAACTAATAATGTATCAGTCGTAAATGAGAATAAACAACACTTTTTACCTATACGATAGTCTTTACACTTCTCACTATACATTTACTTTTTGCAACTTTTACGTAGTTTGTGTTGAAAACAGACCTTTTTCATTACCTTATACATTAATATATTGTGCAGTTGAGGAATCTAAAATTTTATGTGACAAGTTAGTATCATATATTTACACTGCAAATACAGAAATATAAATTTACTTGACAACAAAAATGTATATGCTTACAATGTTCTGAGATGTTCTAGTTGTGCGAAGATTTTATTCGGTAGCGTAGCAATGCTGTTATGACTTAAGTCTCTGAAAAAAGATGAAAATATAAAAACATTTTTTATAGTTATTTTTCTTAGTTTTGTATTTATTGGTGACATTAAAAGTAATTTATGTAAGTCGTATATCCAGAATCACTAGAAAATGAAGTTTTATAAATACAAACTTTGTAATAATGACAAAGAGAAAAATCACAATAGACCTTGATGCTATACTTGACAGTATTAAACTGTTACCGAGGTCTTATACTCCAAGTATTGTTTTTTATGTTTAAAGGCACACATAATTAACTTTAAAATCAGTATTAAATAGTCACCACAAGAAGCTCCATAGCAAAGTCTATATTTGAAAACGATGTTGTAAGCCCAAATATTGCATCATATATGAGAATGATTTTCATAACTATTTCAGCAGTGAAAGGTAAACCCAGTAAATTCACGTGGCTATGAAAACACGTTTACATATTTCGCATTTTTGTTTCGTTTGCTAATGTTCAATTTTCATATAGTTTAGAATTGATTTCCATCATGCTGTCACCTATATGCAACTATTTGTTGGAAAGTTGTATTGCTCTCAACATCCAATTACATGGTTGCATGTGCATGATGTCGTATTGCTTGAAACAACATCACAAAATTTTGAGAAAGTACCAGGTGAAGTGGAAGCTTAGTGCTTGAAAAATTTCTAAAACACTATAATTTGACAAGTTCTGAACTGAAGTAGTTTACCAGTATCGTCTAATATGTAAGTAATGATTTGAAACTATGGGCTTGTCCAACATGGATTTTCTCCTACGTTGTTACGTTGTTTCGGTAGATTAGGCTCGTGGCAATGGCAAGTTTTGCTTACAGCTTTACTATACAACATATTTTACAAAATAAAAAGTGTAGCTCACAGTATTTGCAGACGATGTAATCTATCGAATATACTTTCTGGCAGTTTTGATATTTTATTCAAACTTAGTGATCTGCAAATATAAATATAAATATTATACAGTATGTGGGACATGATGAGACAAAAATTTAATTTATTTAACGGATAATTCTTTTGTAGACAAATTGCATTAAAGCCTGTCATTCAGATGAAATATTTTAATCTTCTTCTAATGCATTCACTCTTTTATATGATATTTAATATCTATTTTGTGTACCAAGGATGTCACATAATACTGAGTGAAAATATTATACGAATTTGCTTTGCTATAGCATGAATCGAGTGAGCTTGAACATCTATTATAGCTTCTCACCAACGAAGATATATTTGAAGATATTTTGTTCTTTACTCTGTAAATTTTTGTGATTCTTGCCGTGCCAAAAATTCATTTATTTACTTCATTTATGTCTCACCAAACCTCCCATTTACTTACAGTATTATGAGATTGGTGTTGTTGAAGAACAAACCTGGAGGCAAAATAGTCAACATGTTTACACGCAAAGATCTGAAAATAATACAGATTTAATTAAGAAACTAGAAGCCCATTCCGCTAGCAAAATGTTAAACACTTGACAAAAATCAAAACGCAAAAATATTTCCTTCAGTTATTTCTTGAATAATATATTGCAAACAACACAGCTTGAATACGTCTTACAAGCCGAGAAGTATTTGGCTTTTGTTGACTTAAGGTTTTATTGACTGACCAGGCAGTGTTATCTATTTGCGCAGTGAGAGCTCGCACAAAGCTCAGCAACTGTGTTCTGTGCTGTGCATTAAATGCTACGCATTTACTTGCAAAAAATACACTCTTTTCACATTGCGTTTTAACAAACAAAACGAAATCAAAGACGAAAATAAAAGGTGACATGCACATGTTCAGATCAAGCTCTTCATAAGTCCCAAGTTTGATGGTGGTAGTGCCCATAGTGTCAGAGAAGAAGAAGACACAAAAAATCGGAAAAATTGTCAAGAAGAAAAGGAAAAGGACGAATTTTACTCGCACAAATTCATATAACCCTTGCAAGCCAAAGGCTTGTCAAGAGTTAATGATAATTTTCTTTCCAATTTTCTAATCCTGTGTAAGCACCACAAAGTGGATTCACATAAAATTCACAGTAGTACTTGTACCATTTCGCTGAGGACAGGGAATTACAGTACACTGTAAAGGGAATTTGTTACAAATATACTGTAAGTAGAACAAACAAGATGAGGAAAATGTCTTAAATTGAGGTACATACAACTGTTGATGCCGCCGACACGAGTTCGCAATGACTTCGAATTCTTGCATTATCTTACCTAGTATATCCGGTTACTTTAAAGACATTGCTGAGTAGCATTTTATATTATTATTTTAACCACACAAGTAATTATATAAAGTCTCTCAGCAATAACATCTCAATTCTAATCAGTTATAGATTTAACTCTGTATTCCAATGTAGCAAAATAGTGCTTCTCAGCGATAATAAGTATTATTAGTATTAGACCCAGAAGCTTACATCGAAATATAATCTAGTAAACGTCGAATCTAATTCGCTGCGTTTTCATATTTCTAAATGCTATATGTTTAAGTTAATGCCATAAGAAAGCTTTTTCCATATGGAACAGCTCATAAAGGAAATCTGTCTTTACCATGCGTCTATGACTTTTTTTCAAATAAACCCTAAACAGCGAATGGTAATTTTGAAACAATACGACTTTTCCAACGAAACGCTCAGTGAACATCCATAAAATCGTCCTTTTGTAGGAAACGTGGAGTACTGAATAGAAAATAGTCCCGGTTTTAAAGGAATTTGGCTCTCAGCACGGAAGGCATGTTGCCTCAAAATTACCCCTTTCTCAGTTTTTTTATGCACATGGTAAAACACAAGACAGAAAATTTCTTGGGAATTTTAACACACATTTTGATATTTTTGACAGAAATGCCACTCACAGGTGCTGCAGAAGATGTAAACTGCTGAATATGCTTTCTTTCAATCCTAATAGTCTATTAGCATCTAGATACCTGCAAATTATTATCAACAGAACAATACCTATATTTAAATGCCACAAAACAAACAAAGTTTGCAAATGATTTGTTCAAATAATTCTAAATAAATCAAGGTATGTAAAAAAGATGCTAAATGGACTTTAACACACATTAATCATTTAATCAGGCGAAGCATTTTTAATTGATATAACAAGTGCTCAAAATATTTAGAATATTAAATAAGATATTGAAATAATATTACTAACGTGCTAAATTACTTCAAATTATATTTTAGTCTCCGACCAAAAGCGCCAAATTAAATAGTTGCAATAGTTCAGAGAGTTTGAAGAATGCAGTTAGACTGGAATGGGTTTTTTTATGTTATTGCTGAATCAGAGGAGGGGGAATAGAGAACATAGGCTAGAACATTTTAGCTAACAAGTAGAGAAACTTACTCTTGGAGTAGGAAAAAGTGCGATTCTGAGTATTTAAAATTTCATAATTATTTCAAAATCGTTGCCAAAAGTCATGTAAAGTTGCCAGTACCAGACGAAACTCTAAGCATCACAGCTCTTTACATGCTGTACCTCAGAAGTCGACTTAAGTCAATAGATCAATGCCATAGATAAAGGTTCACGAAACGTCGATAAACGCGCTGCTTAGACGTAACGTCGCATGTCGTTGTTTAACCCGACGTTTAAAGAAATTTCTTTGAAAAGCGAATAGGTTCAACAAGTTACTCTACTTTCTGTTGTTTTCTCCAAATTTAGTCGTCTCAGTCCTAAAAATGCCAGAGAAGTCCGCTTGACAAAGTTATGGCAGACAATGAATCATATGGAAACATCTTACCGAAACGTACGAATTAAAAAAAAAACTTTGCGGGTTGGAAGCAACCAAGTGTAAGTATAGCCAATAGAGATCTTATATGGCCTCACTATGGATTACACAAGATTACAAGGGACTAATCTTGAACCTATCAAGATATAGCAAGAAGGTGATAACATATTGACCATATTTTCTTTTCTTCACTGAAAATGTTAAGAAATTTCTAAAAAAATGAGGCTCCTCAACAAGATGTGCTACTTTGTGTCCTATGATCGTCTTCGTCCTAAAATTCTCAGAGAAGTCCGCGTGATAAGGTTATAGCAGAAATCATTCATGCACAAACATCTTACAGAATAGTACGAATTCAATAAGCTTGATTGAAAATAACAAGTCTACAAATAGCGCATATGATCTTGTACAGCCTTCCTATGAATTACACAAGACTACAAGAGCTTAATCGTGAAGATAGCCTACCAAGATGTATCAAACAGGATATATCATACCGACTAAAAATGTTACACTTTTCTATACTCTATGTTTAGTATTACTCGTGATTAGTTATAACTCTAATCTTGATCTTGATAAATCTTGATATAACTTATGAATATAGTTGAAATATCTCACTTTTTTCTTCACACATTGCAATTTACTTACAACCTTTGGAGATTGGTGTTGTTTTGGAACAAACCATCAGGTAAAGCAGTCAACATGTTTTGACGCATAGATCTGAAAGATTTTACTTGAAACAAATAAATTATCGAGCTACGACCAAAACAAAATGTCTGAACTGTTTAGTGCTAACCCTCGTGTTTAGTATCAACAGTTCTTTTATTAATTCCACCATCATTGAGCTTCCTTATTCTATATGGCTTATGGCTATAGCATGAGAGTAGTTAAGTAATAAATTTGTGGAACATTCGTTTTCAGTTATGCATATGAAATTGAAGAGGATGTGGACAAGAGGAGACCCTAAGCTTGTTTTGATGTCCAACCTTTCCACAATGTCTGTATATATTTTGCTTAATGTGATGGTCATTCTGCTTGGTCTAAGTACTTCTGAATACGGCATTACACAGTGAAGTAAAAACCTTGATGTTTAAGCATAAGCGTAATCATGCTGTCGTGTTTCCCAATATTTTGGTGACGTCGCTGATCTGTACAATCGCCTTAATATACCCAATTTTGCCTTATTAACAGCATGTTTTATGTAAAATTCAAGAGATACCGGGATCTTTCCTACACCCACAAATGTATTTCATTTATCTTTCCGTATCACACATTACTCACAGCTTCTGCAGATGATGGAGACTGCTAAAAATACTCTCTGGCAGTACAGACATTCTGTTGGTACATAACAACCTGTCGTTTAAAATATCAGATATTAAACTTGCTATAGCTCTGGCATTATATACTACGTACATTTAACATACAAAATAATGTACCTTAAGTGACACATTTAAGTAATAATAACTGTTTTATTATTGCAGAGTGAGGGGAATAGTATGCAGCAAAATTGAACTTACCGCTTAAATTACTTTAAGAACTCGCTCAAATATTGGCTTGGGTATTTTTTTTTATATAGCTGCTAACTTACAATGATAATAGCTTGGTGTTTGTCTGGAAAAGCCCACGAGGCAAGGTAGTCAATCTGTTTCTGTTCAAATTTCTGAAAGATTGAATGAAATATTTATCTTGAAAATAATTTAAAAATAGTTGTATTTGTATTATAGTTTATGTACGATATAGAGTGCCATATAGCAGAAGATGTTTTGAATTGCTATAACATGACAGTAGCTGTATCAATGAAGCAGAATAGGAGACAAGATTGCTATACTTGTCCCTATCTAACCCTATATGAAATTTTATCTACCTTAGTTAATAGCTTTTCGAACATCTCTTTTTCCGATTTAGACCATCACTATTTGCCAATGCCAAGTAAAGACTTAACAGATAAAATTGTATTTTTGCTTTGATTTGAAGGATAAAATGAAATCAACACTGCTATAATATAAGAAAGGTTTTGCACTACTGAAAAATAATTCGGCCTCGTGTCTCCACGACTTATATTTATATTACACTATTGATATTTATATTACACTCATATAGTTTTCTTATTTTATTCTTGATGAGACTCGGTGTGTCTGATGGAAATATATAAGACATGCATGCTATTTGATACAGGTGACTGATATAAACTGCGGAAATTTGATTTAATGCATGCTTACAAGAGACAATTTTCTGTTCAATAAGAGAGCGCAATTCAGAATAGAAACTAAAATCGTTTGTTTCCAAAGGGGGGCTGAACACGTGACTTTATTCTAATTGTATTGGCTTACATCTGGAAAAAAAATATTCTAACGCACAGATACTAATATCTCAGATACAAGATAAGATATAGCAGGTAATTTACTGAAATGTCACAAGCCATAACTGCCTAATAGATCGTTATAATTTATCGACATAAATAAACATATTTAAAATCAAAAACATAAATACGTTTGTGTTTGTATCGATCAAAACTATATCATTCTGCAGCAAAGAATTATTTTAATTCAACTGCAACTTACGTACAGTGCTATGAGGTTGGTGTTGTTCTGGAACAACTCAGCAGGCAAAGCAGCCAGTTTGTTGTCATCTAAATATCTGAAAATTTAATTAAAAGATTCATGTTATATTTCCATAAGGAAATGTATTTCATATATTTTCATACATATTGCTTCTGTTTTGATCGTTGTGCGTGGTGTACCACATTTAAAGATTTTATTGATTCAGATACATAAAAGCATAAAGTTATTATATTTGTACAACTATGTTCCAACAATGTTGAGGCCAAACGTGGTCAATGAAACTTTTTACACTTACGATAAAATAAACCACGAACAAAAAGAGACACGGGTATGTATGAAAAAGGCTACATATATAGAAAAAACAAGCCTGCTGGCAGCATATGTTGGCAGACCTTTTTTCAATATGTTTTCGTTGTTTTTTATTTTCAGCCATCTGCTTTCAATGATTTGTGGTGATTATTTTGTACTTACAGTTCAGTTATATGCTCTAAGCCCTTAAGCGAAGTGCTGTTTATGTATCGAATGGAGTTTAATTTGAAGTCACTACATTGAAACAGAAAGCTCTGATTATATACAAACATACACACACACGCGTATATATATTTATATATTATATGCTTTAAGTCTTTAAGCGAAGTGTTGTTTAAGTACCCAATGGAGTTTAATTTCAAGTCACTACATTGAAACAGAAAGCCCTGATTATATGCAAATACACACTTTTAACTAATCCAGGAATTGATTTGTTTAATAGATATTTGACGAAAAAGTGTAAAATTATCTGGGACAACTTGCTGTAGGAAAGATTGTCAAAGCTGTTCAAAGAAACAAACTTACTATTTTGTTACTGTTTTATATGGCAATTCTGGGAACACAGACACTCCGTCTCGGCAACGAATTGAGTCGTTAAAGCATGTGCAGTTAGAGTGCGCTGAAGGACAAAGTCCACCTTCAACATAATGTTCACAGGCAATACTGTTTTAGGCATAGTACACTATATGCAATATTATTTCAAGCATATTACTCTATGTAATTTTAATTCATATTTCATCGTATCGTATTTCATATTTTGTACATAAAATGCACTTATCATTGCTGAGTGGAACTCAGAGTTCAATGACAGGTAATCTAACCCACATTTAACATTCGCTTATCTTAGGTAATTGGAGCACATGTCAATCCACTGCCAGCTGGATTTGACTTTTGACTACATGACAAACACTCTAACCAACTGAGCGAATCGTTAACCCAGCATTTAAAAATACACAAAAGGCTGTACAGAATACGAAAATATTATTTGCGTCTGATAATCAGGGGGGAGGGGGCACTGTGAAAGAAAGAGACCTGTTCTGAGCATGATTTCGGGACATCTTTCGAAACATTAATACATGTTTTAATACATGTTGAAAAATAAATAAATGCAAACAAAGACAAACAAAGAAAATTTCGTTTTATAAATTTGTTGCTCACTTAAATATTTCTATAGAAACAAAATCACAAAGTTTGTTAGGCCATTTATTTGCTCCGGTGAAATTCGGAAAATTCAACAGGAGCATGTCACCAAAAATATCTACATTCAGACTCCAGTGGCATAACTGGAGTCATAAAGCATCCTGCAGCGAGCCGGCTATTCATAAATATTCGACCCTGTTGCACATCTACGTTTTTAAAACAAACTATATTTGTATGTATTTAAACATAAAAACTATAGTATTAAATATCATATTAATTCTTTCCCTGGATACTTGTGAAAAGTAGAGCATACTTACTGCAGTTAAAGTGTGAAGAAAAACACTTTATTTGTATATTCTCTTTTCTTTCGCAAGCATTATATGTCATCCAGCATTCATTGCCGTAATAATATCCATCACTGCCAATAACAGCGAGTCCCTGTGAAGAATCTTCACTACATCTCACGCACTAAAATACAGTATTACATTTCACAATAAATAGATACAATTGGTGTGGACCTGATGAACAGCTATGGCATTAGTTAGATTTTTTTTCACTTTTCATCTTGTAAGCTCCCCTACTTTTGCAAGCAAGGCACATGCACCTTCATAAAAAAAGTAGAATGAAACACAAATATACGTCATGTTTGCATTGTACGCGACACATTTTTTATCAAAAAATACTAAAACTCACTAACCATACATGTTTTGTGTCCTTCTGCATTCCATGTACACTCTGCGCCAAAGTTACAAGTTGGTGTACATATGGGTCTGGCGGTAATGTCCGTTTCCGTCTTCATAACATGAGAAAAATATGTGGTTGCTCCTTTCTTAATTAAAGGGAAATATTCTTCACGTGTTGTATAATAATTTGGCTGTTTGTGATTGCTTTGAGCTGGATTGCTAACAGATGTTGCATGGTCTGGTTCTACAGCTGCTGTACGGTTGGGCGCTCTGACTGTTGTTTGGTTGGATTCTGTGGCTGTTTGACGGTCGAATTCTCTGGCTGTTGTATGTTTGGTTTCTCTGGCTGCTACCTGGTCGGGTGTGCGGACAGTTGTGTGGTCGGGTTCTCTAGTTGTTGTACTGTGTGCCTCTCTGGCTGTTGTATGGTCAAGTTCTTTGGCTGCTTCATTATTCAGTTCTACGGCTGTTTCGTGGGACTGTTCTCTGTCTGTTGTATAGTCTGGCCCAGCGATTGCTCGATAAGTTGCTGTAAATGGTATATGTCTACTAGTTGTTTCCGTTGTATAATATCGATTAGATAGTCGCATATTAGAAATAATTTCGTCAAACCTGCCTTCGATAACATCATTAAATGTTGAAAAAGTTGGTTGAGTTTCTTGTCGTTTTTCGTGGCTACCAAGCAAAAAACACAAGGCTATAAAAATCCTCATTTTTATCCTTTGAACATATAAAGTGAAATTATCTATAATCAGTTTGAAGGTTTTCCAATGCAAATACTATTCAAGATGATATTACTGAACAGTTATGTTACTTTACACTGTACGGTTGGAAAAGGTTGCATGTTTGAATAATAAATTTTAGAAACAAGTCATTTATCCCTTAAAGCATTAAATCAAATTACTGATAATTGACTTTGTTGTGCAAATACCAATGGTGCCTTTTTCAATGATTGTTAAAAATTGACATTATTGAGCTTGCCAGTTTTGTAAAGAATTACGCAAGTAGAAGTTTACATCCTTAAGTATATCAAAACATTCATCCATCATCTCATTTGCTTGTCAACTATTTTAATATTTAATGAGCTTCCAAATTGATATGTACTCAGTTGATGTTGACATTGTGAGGTCCTTCTGGTCAAATCAGTTCACACTGTTTTCAAATCATACTTCGGAGCATGCACTTGATGTTAACCTAATCACCCGAAGTTCTTTGTATCGTTGTCACAAACTGTAAAAATAAGCAAAGAAGTATTATATAAAGTAATGAAACATTTGGTGTCTTCTCTTCTCTTACGGTGTTAGAGTTTGGTTGACTGAACCAAAGAGTGATCATTGCATAAACATATTTGTACTGCATTGTATTTGTATTAAAGCATTTTATTATTTATTTATTTAAAATGTTGAACTACTAATGTTAAAGAAACTAGCACACAACTCCTATGAGGTACCTTGCTGCTATTTTGTCTTTCTCAGTCCTATACCTTTCAAACTTTAACTCACGTTACAACATAAACAATCTGCATTTATAAAATGTAATATTGTTATTGTCTCATTTCCAAAGCTATCAGAAATAAGTTCAGAGAAAGCAGTTGGCGTTATTGTGTAAATATGTGACCTGCTGGTTAATCTGAAGGCTAGATAAGGTTGGACATGACAGTATCGGCATCTAGCGTGAGGTAATCTTCCCTTTTGTCAGGATGAGCTGGAATGTTAAGCGAATGTTGCTGTATGTGTATATGTTTCATTGGCCTTGTACTTTTTTGCGACAACTTGTTTATTTAAACTTAGGTAAGTGTGTTACGTTTGCTCGGTTCCGAGCTTTACCTGTTTTATTAAGAGGAACATAATGGAAATATTACCCCTGAACGGTAATGTTCCGATACGAACATTCAAATTTGCGTTAAGGACCTTAAATATTGCAATACGGAAAGTCAATGTTGAAATACTGAAGAAGTTTCTTATTGTTGGTGTTTAATTCATTTCTCGATAATTGTCAGCTATTCAAAACAAAAAAAATCAAATATCGCTCTCCAATTCACTAGAAACTCTTTCTGGCGTTGAAAATACAATCGACGAAATATCAGCCTGGATAACGTGCTGCGGATTTTATCATTTTTTCGGACTAGAGTGCAGTTGCATAAATAAAGATATTTATTCTCTGCTACATGTCAGAAATTCTGGTGTATGCTTTTTATGGAATGCGATATTTAAGTCTAGGAATATCGTGTCTGTCCATCTTAATGTCAAACGTGGAGTTCAATGATTCCTGCCGAACATTTTGCATTTAAAAACATGTGGATATTGAATGTTATTTTAAAAATTGTGTCCCTAAATGCCTTTTAAAAAGGCTGTGTTGAATTTCTAAGAATCTACAAGACTCACACAAATAAATTCAAACTGATCAGGTGAATAGCATTCGAGTAAGTCTGCTATTCTACATTGTATTACGTTTCGATGAATGCGCCTCTATGAAACCGATCTTATGGATAGAGTTTTCTGAATGCCTCTTTATGTATACAGATTGCTGGTTGCATTTTATGAATATGTCTCCATGAGTGTGGCTTTTTAACACGGTATTTTGAAAACGGCTTTTAAAAGCTAAATAATGGCTTTCTGAATACAACTTCATGAATGCGGCTTATTTGTGCTTTGCGTGATGTAAGATACGAGAATACAGTGAAATCGCTAAGTGCCTGTTGTTGTACTCAAGAACTCGCATCTGATCACTTATGAAAACAAAAAAAAATGTTATAAGGTCATACGCAATAGTTTACAATTGGCCAGCAAAATAACCTCTTTGGGTGTGTCTCTTATGAATATTTTAGGTTACTGCTGAATAGCGTGTTGCTCGCTAATTCGAGGCATTTCTGTCGGGGAAAGGGAAGTGTGTGGAAAGAGGGGGGTTCTCATGTTCACATTTGTGTAAATGGAAGTTCACGTCTTTTAAAACAAAGGCCCTTCTGAGCTAGCTCTCAAATCTAAATACACAATATGCAATATGCAATATAAAGCTTTACACAACATTTTACGCTATAACTTATATTTCGTTTTATTGATCAAATATTTCGTATAATTTCATATATCGGCATAAACTTTAACACCTGTCGCTGAATAACATTTGTAGGTTGATATTTAGACAGTGTGAATGGCAATAATATTTAACAGGTAATCCCACCCAAAAATAAGACAACCAGAACGATCCCCTGTTTAAAAGCACTAGTCGAATTCCAGCCAGAGCCTTGAGATTGCCAACCAAAATTGAACTAACGTTCAGAGCTACATTTTGACAACATAATGTGTTGACCCTTATTTGAAGATTGTGAAAAGAGTATCAAGTATCCATTGTGGCGTCTCCTCGCTCATTTGTCGTCCACGAGAGTTCGATTCCAGCACAAAATGCAGCACTGGCAAGGTCTACCGCTATTATGATAACGAAAAATTCAAAGCTATCTTTGATATGGTGTTATGTTTCCGTCTGTCCCTTCAAAAGCGGTCTTATTTACTATTGCATAAAATAGACCCACATTACAAAATGTTGTTATTGTTCGCTGACTCATCCATAAGATCTGAGTAAATATATCTTGTTTATCTTTTAGAAGTTATCATATGATAGCTCCAGCATCTTTTTCTAGCATTCATCTCACGATCACATCAGTTGTATGAAATGAAAACGTAAAATATTGGTGTCAGGAATTTTATTGTGATGTAACATTTAAGCTCATAACAATATATACATAGTAAGTATAAACAGATTATGGTGTGTAAAATGAACATATATCAAATAGTGTCCTAATGTACACAAGTGATTATACACACCGAAAAATGTGTTAGCAAACATCTACACAAACTTATGACATCCCTCTCTTTACAAATAGGCAATTTAATAGTCTATATACAACAGTCTATGCACTATTTGAACGGCGCCGTCGTAACTCGACCAGAACGTGTCACATAAGGATTTGATGCATTATTGTTTGTGACATCAATGTTCCTAGTTGGAGGGATTGGCATGAGGGGCGCGGGCTGGCTGGCTTGTTCGAGTGGTGGTGTCTGAGGCGTTGCAGGCGGATACGGTGCGGGTACAGGCGGGTACGGTGCAGGTACAGGCGGGTACGGTGCGGCCGTCTGAATTCTGCTAGCCCTCACTGGCGATAATTGGGGCATTGGGGCTTTTCTTGGGCGAATGTGTCCTCGGGTCCGTTGGTACTGCTTCTCGCCCTTTTTGACGATATAAGTCCTTGGTTCTGCATCCGGGTTTGGTTGGTTGACTACGGTAGCTGGCTCCCACACTTTGTGTAAGGTGTTATAGACGTCGACAAATTCACCTGATTTCAACACCCTTACGTCGGTACCAGCGTTATAATGCCTCTTCTGGAGCATCTGTCGTTTATCGTTGGCAACGATGTGTTTGTCACTTTCGGGATGACGTGACAGAAGCAAAGTATTACTGCAGGGCAGGAGTGTCTTGGGTTTTCGACCAAACAAGAGTTCATATGGTGAAGGCATGCCGTTGTCGACTGGCGTGACACGGTACATCCATAGTGCTGTCGTTCTGTTGTTGCTAGATTTCTTCCATAGATGTTTTATGGTACCAATTCTGCGTTCTGCCACACTGTTTGTTTGGTGATGGTATGGTGAGCTGTACAGTATTTTGATGCCTGCCTCTTTGCATCTGCGTCGGAACAATTCGCTCGTAAACTGCGTCCCAAAATCAGCAACTACCGTTGATGGTAGATCGTATTCAGCAATCACACTTGAAAAAGCTTGGCATACAGTTTCGGCAGTTATATCCGGTAGCTGGCGAATAACTGGGTATCGTGAATAGTAATCGACGACCATGATGTATCGCTTGCCGTCGAACTCGAACAAATCAGTTCCCAGTTTTTCCCAGGGTCGTGTTGGCAAATCCGGCTGCATGAGTGGTAGTCTTTCGGGTGCTGCTTGATGTTTCGCACACATCGCACACGATTGCACCATTTCTTTAATGTCTTTGTTGATTCCTGGCCAGAAGACTGATTCACGTGCAAGTAAAGTGCACTTTGTTTCTCCTTGATGGCCTTCATGGATTACTTGCAGGATTTCTTTGCGTAGTGACGTTGGAATGACTATTCTGTTACCTTTGATTACAAGGCCATCTTCAATTACGAGATCACATCGAAAGTTCCAGTAATCCCAGATTTCCTGGGGACATTGCTTTCTGAGAGCTGGCCAACCCTTGAATACTGTGTCTTTCAACATGTTAAGAGTGGAGTCCTGGATACTTTCGTTTCTGATTCTCCGCAGATCAATTGGCGTTTAGATGTCAGAAATGAAGTTGATTTCTTTGCTCTCCGTTTGCTTTGTGGCTGGAACACATACTCGTAACAGTGCGTCTGCAACCGGGATCTTGATTCCTGGTTTATAGATGACTGTAATGTCAAATCTCAGACACCAAAGTATCATGTTCTGGAGGCGTGTTGGTACGTCGGCAATATTCTTTTTGAATATTTGCTCTAACGGCGAGTGGTCCGTCTCTACCACTGTGTGGCCTCCGAGCAGGTAGTATTCAAACCTTTGGAGACCAAATTTGATTGCTAAACACTCTCGCTCGATGTTTGAGTAGCGTTTTTCTGCGTCCGTCAAGGATCTTGAGCACATAGCGACGATGTGTTCTACACCGTTATTATCGACCTGGCGTATCCATGCGCCGAGACCCATTTGACTTGCATCGGATTGCAATATGGTTCTGGTGTTTGGATTAGTGTCGTAGTAGGACAGACGTGTTGCATTGCTCAACTCTGCCTTTATGTTGTCTAGGGCTTGCTGGTGTCGATCTTCCCAGCTGAAGGACACATCTTTCTTGTTCAGCTCACGAAGTGGTGCAGCTAGCATTGCGAGTTTTGTTGAAAATCGGTTGAGGTAATTCAACATCCCGAGTATAGACAAGAGTTCTTTCAAGTTTTGCGGAGGTTTGATGTCCTTTATCGCCTTCATCTTGTCTTCTGACGGCTGTACACCTTGATCTGTGACTGTATGTCCGTAAAAAGGGTTGGCCAGCTCTCAGAAAGCAATGTCCCCAGGAAATCTGGGATTACTGGAACTTTCGATGTGATCTCGTAATTGAAGATGGCCTTGTAATCAAAGGTAACAGAATAGTCATTCCAACGTCACTACGCAAAGAAATCCTGCAAGTAATCCATGAAGGCCATCAAGGAGAAACAAAGTGCACTTTACTTGCACGTGAATCAGTCTTCTGGCCAGGAATCAACAAAGACATTAAAGAAATGGTGCAATCGTGTGCGATGTGTGCGAAACATCAAGCAGCACCCGAAAGACTACCACTCATGCAGCCGGATTTGCCAACACGACCCTGGGAAAAACTGGGAACTGATTATGTTGTCAGCGATCATCTTGTCAAGTTCTTCCTTGTAGAGCGGCATAATATGCACAGGAACTGTTCTTGGTGGATGAATCACTGGTTGTGGGTTGTCAATCAACTTGATCCTGTACTTTTCACCAGGGAACTTGCCGATTTTGTCAAAACAATAGCCATAGTCACGAAGTACTTGTGTTCGTGATAGCGTACTTTGCTCGGTTGCTGCGTGAGGCTTACTGTAAGCTGTTGCTGTACTTTGCTCAGTTGCTGCGTGAGGCTTACCGTGAGCTACTGATGTGATATTGTTGACGTAATTGACATTCAGTGAGATAAGTCCTAGTTCGAGTGCTTGTTAACATCCGATTATTGATGGACTGTTAGGGGCGTCAACAATCTTGAAATCTGCGACTGTAGATTTGTCGTGATACGTAATTTGTAATGTTGCGCTGCCATAGAGCCGTATGTTGCCACCGCCGTATTTCCTCAATATGCAACCTGATGGCGCGATTTTGATGGAATCACCCAACTTTTTGGCGTCTTGTTTAGTCAGTGTGCATGTGTCCGAACCAGTGTCAACTTTCATGCTCAGGTTGTGCTTGTCGTTGAGAAGAACGCTTGCATATATCCTGTTGATGCCTTTGTCTCTGGATTGTGGAGTTGAAACGTTTCCGATTGTCTGTATTGCACCGAGAAAACATGAGCCTTGGTCTTCGGGTTTGCAGTATGAAACGTCATGTACAGCGCGTTGTTTCGTACGGCACACTTTTTCGAAGTGGCCTTTCTTTGCACAGAAGTAACATTTTGCTTCTTTTGCTGGACACTGTTGATTCTTTGCATGTTGACCGCCGCATCTGTTGCACTGTTTCCATGTCTGTTGGAATTTCTGTCGCTGTTGTTGAAGTGCTTGCTTCTGTTCTGACTGCGATTTTTGTGTTTGCGATACGCGTGGCTGCCTGCGTCGTTGTGGGCGACTTCTAATGGTGTATACGTCAGTTGCGTTGCTGTTTATGGTGATAGCATTCATCTGTGCGTTGGTGCTTTCATAGGTTTTTGCGAGGTCATATACTTGTTGGTACGTGAGATCATTGCCGATTTCAATTGCGTCACGTCGCACTTTGTCAGACTTCAGACCAAAGACTGCAGTGTCGCGTAGCATTTCGTCACGTACATCTGCGTGGTAGCCACTGTCGTCAATGAGTGAGCGCGCTTGTACCACAAATTCTTCAAAAGTCATGTCGCCTTGCTTGAGACATCGTAGCTGATAACGAGCAAGAATCTGATTGCTGCGTGGCGTAACGTAAGCTTCGAGTTTTTCCCATACTGGAGTTAAACGTAAGCGATCAGCTGCGTTTGTCCAAGTCGCCGTGTTGTAAATTTCCAGTCCTTTGTCGTCACACCAGAGAAGGAGCATGCGCACTTTGTATGCTTCGTCCTTGTCTGCGAGGGGCCCATCGAAGATAAGTTCGCACTTTTGCTTGAAGTTCTGTAGACGTCGATGCAGATCACCAGCACTTGTCCAGTCCATAGATGGGTGCTTAAATTTGTCCGCCATCTTCGAGTCTCAACGTGGATGTTTTCTCGTCTGCCCTGACTGTTCCCTCGTCTTTCTTCTTTCTTCTGCTTTCACTGCGTGTGAGCGCTTCGCCGTGGTGGTTGCATGTAACCCCACACGAGTGGAAAGCAGTAAAATATTCACAGCGTGTGAGCGCTTCGCCGTGGTGGTTGCATGTAACCCCACACGAGTGAAAATTTTACGTTCGAGAATCACTGCGTATGAGCGCTTCGCCGTGGTGGTTGCATGTAACCCCACACGAGTGAAACTCGCACCTGACATCTGACACCATGTCAGGAATTTTAATGTGATGTAACATTTAAGCTCATAACAATATATACATAGTAAGTATAAACAGATTATGGTGTGTAAAATGAACATATATCAAATAGTGTCCTAATGTACACAAGTGATTATACACACCGCAAAATGTGTTAGCAAACATCTACACAAACTTATGACAATTGGTACTTTTAGTATTTTTAACATTTTGATGAGGGTTCTCTGGTATGAATGCAATCTGTTGATGGTTTATTTTATGAGAGGTAAAATGTGATTTACAATTATCAAACAGTTTTGTTAACATTAACATTTAAGATTGTCATTTGCATCAGTGTTAAGAAAGAAAGTGACAATGCCAGTTTTGGGTTCCTTGGTTATTGTTTAGTTACGTAGTGCTCGTGTTTGTATTTCTTTGCGGTGTAGATATTCATTACTCTTCTACTACTATCACTATGTAAATCGTGTGGATTGAATTACAAAAGGCTAATATATAAGATATTTCTTCTAGGGTAAATATATGACAATAAATGACACAGATCGTATATGGTTATATTTGTCATACCGATAACCGAATAAGTCGACTGACGCTAACAAGAGAACTAACCGAACGCTCACTCAAACCATGAAAACTTCGACTACTGACTGGGAACGAAAACACAGCGGTTTAAAATGGTACTTTTGAAACAGGTTTGCGACTAATGTTTTACTAGGAATCTCGGTTCCATTTATATAAACCTGACAGCAGACAGAATGTGATAAAGACAATCAGACAATAAATTCAACATTGTCTTTTCTAGGTTCACATATTCCATTGTGGTGGTCATAGAGTGGAGTTCAAGAGATCAACGGAAATCTGACTGCAAAACAATAGCACAAGTTTACGTCTACATAATCTGTCAGTACATAACGTCAAACTTTTACCATGGCTTCTCTTACATATGGATGCATTGAAACACCACTGGAAGCTTCGTGATCAGAAAATGCAGATCTTATACAAGTGGCAACATTTCCACATTGGAGAATCAATCAAGTTGCTTGCTCAAAGAGTTCAAGCTCTTCCTATCAGTTAGATTTTACACCTTTAGAAGGAAGCACTAGATTTATCAGCATAAGCATAAATTCAATCCCATAACTACTGCTTATTTGCAGCCTTCTTTTAAGGCTACTAAAAGCTGTTGTAGATCTAAATTAGGCCATTTATATACAGCATAATGTACATATACATAACGGCTCAATTTGATTTTTAATAAAATGCCTAAGTAAGAATAGAACTGCTTTTGATTCTTGAGGTCGTAAATTCTTTGATAGTAAAATCAACAAAAGAAAAGACATTAAAACTTGATGTTTTACTGTTATAATATGCTTGCAAAGGTAACTTTAAACTTAAGTTTAATGTGGCCACTTCGCTGTGTATTATTGCACTCGGTTTTTGCATGTCGAGTAATAACAGTAAACACATCGGCAAACAAAAATTCTACAACTACTTAAGGAAGATATGATTACAAGATTCCTCCATGCCACATTTCTTAAAATAATTGTCATTCAATTAACAAATTCTTCTGTTAACAGGTACTCCTTATATTGAATAAACATTCACTGTTATCAATAGTTATATTACAAAAATAGTATGTATAAAAGTAAGTTCATTTCATCTGATTTCGATCGATTTCCACTACGAAGTTATATGGAGAAACTTGACTTAACTAAATGCTATTTTAAAACTTTTATTTCCATAATGTTCAGCTTCAGCATACCTACCATAATCACTCTGAATATTAAAATATGAAACCAAATATTGTAGCAATAATAATCACTTTAGAAATACATACATATATCCAACCATCCACAGCCAAAGGTATAGGAAAAATGTTTTAAACTAATTATACACATAAACGTCTCACATATAAATGCACTTAATTAAAGTAGTTATTACATGAACAGATGCGCCAAGAGATTTAAATCATGTTTTTCTATAAATTATTAAAGAATTTCCGTTTCCATTCAAAATGGTTGTGCATTGCACCTTAAAATTAACAAATAAAGTTTAGGATTTATTTTATTAGTGCATATGATTTACAAAAAGAAATCACTGCTTATTAATTTCCTTATTAATTTCTTAAATGTCTAACAAGGAGATTGTTAACAATTTTTGTTGAATATTTCCGAATGAATGCCGTTCAATTGCATGATGTTTCTCTATAAA
This sequence comes from Protula sp. h YS-2021, assembly GCA_949752745.1. Classification (NCBI taxonomy): domain Eukaryota; kingdom Metazoa; phylum Annelida; class Polychaeta; order Sabellida; family Serpulidae; genus Protula; species Protula sp. h YS-2021. The sequence goes on along the minus strand of OX457031.1, from coordinate 64,106,726 downwards.
TTCTTAAAGAATGTTCGTTTTTTATTCAAAATGGTTGCGCATGGCACCTTAAAATTGAAAAACAAAGTTTACGTTCAACATTAGGATATAAATTTCACGAAAACCACTACTTATTAATTTGCTTGTTAATTTCGTAAATGTTTAACAGGAAGATTTTGGAATGAATGTCGTTCAAATGCATTAAAAACCGCCGCAAACCATAGAGATTATATTCATAATGTTTCAATATAATTTTGAATGTGAAATTTATGCACGTAAATATTCGCAATACCTGATGAATAACACTAGTTTTATGTAGATGTTTTATTCGGTGATAACTTGACATTTAATACTGAAATAATCTGCAAATATCTCAAATGGAAGGTTTCATTTTTCTAAGTAAATTAAGACACGCATTTTACAAAAATGCCACTATTAATTTTTTTACCTATTACATTTGTTCTTTAATGTTTAACAGCGAGATAGTGTGCATTTATGTAAATATTGTCCAGTAAATACCGAGTCGATTGCATTAAAAGCAATCTGTAGAGGTAATATATGAAATCCTTCAATAAAACTTTGGAAATTAAATTACGTGCCTCTATAAATATTCACAATACGTGATAGACAGTTAGACACCTCAAAGAAATTTCATAGATTTTAGTAGAAGTTTTATGAAATGATACATGTACATTTTAAAGTATTCACTGAGCTACCTTTGAAATTTTATAGAATTAAACCTAATACAAGGCACCATTTTAGTTAGTGTCTGCTACAAGTATCTGAATACACCATCACTAAATTATATAATGATTTCCAGCGTACATAATTGCAAATACGATAATTACCCTCTGAATAGAAACATCTGATCATCAACTAAACATAATTTTTTAAATGTAAGACACAAATTGATTAACTATCAACACACTAATTTAGCATACGCTATATGTCATCAAAATGCAGTCTTCTTGATGCCATTTTGACATGCTATGGATACTTCCTCAGTGCATTCTCCAAAGCCTTCGTACTCTACGAATTATTAACTCCCACAATTTCTGTAGTAAAGAATTGAAAATATTCAGTTAATAATGGACGCATTTGCATTCAGTTTAGTTATACAAAGGCGAAAAATGTAGCACACTTCAATGTACAATTTGTTCTTGAAATGAAATGCGCCGAACTACTCTTCTTTATTTTTTATAATTTTGTGCAAAAGATACCATAACAGATATTATATAAGACATTATTATTGTCACAAATACTCATATAATAGTTCCAATTACAACTAATAACTTGTTTTCGATATAGTTTGCATTCAGATATTTCATATAACTCTTGACGTTTAGTTTAAACAAGTTGATCTCCTATATTCTGCATAGGTTAATTTGCACTTAGTTTTGAATAACCTGTATTAAACGCTTATTTTTGTAAATAGTGCGCAAATAAAATCATGATGACCTTTCAACTGGATGTTTTTACTTAAAATATATATGAAATGCATGTACCAATGTTTTCTGCTGTTAAAGGAACCGTGGAATTGCAAAGATTGAGCAAAAGTGTTGTGAATTTCTCCAGCTTTTGCTTAGCTATCCGGATTGATCGTTGAGTTGTGAAGGTATAAATAAGCGGATTTAAAGCCGAGTTTATTGGCACCACATATACAACCACATAAGCATATGTCTGTCAAAAATATCATAATATGATTTAAAATATGTTTACAATACGTGTTTTGAATAAATACAGAAGTAGAATTTATGCATGTATAAAAATTAAATTAAAATTAATAAGTAATGCGTGAGTCATGAGATTTATTTATTTATTAACAAAATTCTCTCGAAATGTGTCATTTCTGCTAATGTATATACAGGTGTTATTTTTGTTAAATAAAAAATAAACATAATTATCTTTCACCATTTATTCAATTTAAAAAATAATGGTCTTACTGATTTTGGAAGGTCCACATTACGAAGAGTCAAAAATCCCAAACCGCTTAAAGGTCCCCCACATAAAAAGTTTGTCAGGATTATTGCGAACACTCTTATAGTTACAGCACGGTTTGTGTTTCCCTGCAATTATATATATATATATATATATATATATATATATATATATATATATATATATATATATATATATATGTATGTATATAGCTATGCAAGTCGTAGGCATTACAGCGATAATACGTATATAATCAATAAGCTGGAATAGTTCACTACATGTTTGACAGTCATTCGCATCTTTGATCTGAATGTTTTCTAGAGTATAATTAATATATATTCAGTTCATTTGTTTTAATTTAGTTTAATTATGCTTAATATAGTAAAACATTAAAACTGCTTTCTTATAAAGGTTTTAGAATCGAACCTTTGATCTGGATACACGGGATTTGGATTTGCAGATTGTTTTAAGAATGAGGCTATATCCGATTATAATGCCGAGAAAACATGGAATATTAAATACTGCCAACACACTGAAAGAGTATTGCAAGCTCTTTGGATTATCGCTTGAAAGTGGCAGAGGGACGCACACTGTTGAAGTGGAGTAAAACCCATCAAAATAGGGAATTCCACAGACAGGGACGATGGCTACTGTAAAAGCAAGAAGCCAAGCTGCAAGAGCGGCACCTCTGTGAACCAAGAAAACCAATCAAATAAAATCAAATACAAATCAAATATTACTATATGAATGGTTTATTGTATATGAAACAATAATATCCTTTTTTTCAATTTTTTGACGAATAGACAGAAACCGTTATTTACCTGGCTTGATTAATCGTCATTCTGGCGTTTGGATGATGTGGCAAGTCCACAGCAACATATCTCTCTGCAGTAATCAATACCAAGATGAAAACACTGGCTTCACCGCCGATGACTGCTAATATCCCTGTGATCTTACAAGCAATAGAATGTCTCCACCAAGTGTCATGGAGGAAATACTCATCTTTATATATGGCATCAGCAACAGCAATCATTCCTAAGTAAAATCCCATGACCATGTCTGCTAAGGCTAGCTGGCTTATCAGAAAAGCACTTACCTTCAAACAGACGAACACAGAACGTTAATCAACCCTGTCGTTTTAAGTGAATAAAGTTACTCGGAACCTTTAATTATTCCAAATATAATCGTGTCTTTTTCCTTGTTAACTCTAACGGTATTCAATCTTCCATATTTTAGCTACTTATCAATTGTACTTTCTAAATATGAACAAATATGCAGAAAAAGGTCTACCTTGTTCATTGATTCCTCACGCACATTAGAGAGAAAAGCTACAGCATTGAAACAAATTGACAGAACACAAATAATCCAAATACTGATTTTATGGTGAAGTCCAGCTAGCAAATCCTCACAAGAGGAAAGGTCCGTCGGCTCAGGTTCACATGTAGCTACTTTACTGCGGGAAATACAGCAAATATGAAAGCTGTCGCTATATCTGAAAATCAAATGTTTGCGTTTTTATTACTTTTAGATGTAGAACCCACTTTTGTCATTGCAAGTTTGCTTCACTCTCTCTCTCTCTCTCTCTCTCTCTCTCTCTCTCTCTCTCTCTCTCTCTCTCTCTCTCTCTCTCTCTCTCTATATATATATATATATATATATATATATATATATATATATATATATATATATATATATATATGTGTGTGTGTGTGCGTGTGTGTGTGTGTTCTAAAATGTAATATATGGAGTGCATTTTGAAATTTATTACACTCTTCTCGATATCAGGGAAACATTTTGATATCAGTTATTATTATGGTCATTATTTTCAATATCTAACCAATTTAAAGATATGATATGGAAACATCGAATATATCAACAAGTTAAATTTATATCAAATATATGAATTATTCCTTTTATTAACTGCAAACTTGTTGCAATTTTGTTGTGTTTTGCGTTGTCTTTCGTTGTCTGATTGATTTTAGTAACCTATAATGCCTCAAGTACTAAACTAACAGTGAATAAATGTACTGGTTGACACTCTGGATTTTAACTGTTGGCATAAGGATAATAATACATGCAGTGTACATCTTTTATTAAATTAGAAAACATTTAATGTTGCACAATTCTTCATCTAACATATAGTACTACAACGTACTCACACTGACAAATTTGGTGATGTACCAAATATTTCGAGTCCAGTATCGTGTACATCGTTTCCGTACAAATGCCTGTACAAATGTAATTAATTATGAAACGAAGCAGCTAAATGCATTTAACTGCAAAATCAAGTGGCTTTGCTTCATATTTCTTACTGACTGAACAAATAGAAGTAAGTTTATCAATTAGGATTTCGTGTTTGCACCTACACTTTCAAAGGGGTAATAATTAATAAACAAGAAATATATCTCTCAGTTCTAGATATCTATGTAATTCTTAAGCTAATAATAATTAACTTGTAACGAATCAGTATGCAAAAAGACATTTTCATGATAATCCTTACACTTCTTACTTTAAGTATATTTTCTGCAACTTTGACATATTTTGGATGATAAATATTAAAAACTGACAATTTTTATCAACTTAAGCGTTAGTATAATCATACTGCAAAAAGAGAATATAAATTTACTTTCAAATAAATATGCTTATGCTTACAATGTTCTGAGATTTTCCAATTGCACAAACATTTTATTCGGCAACGTAGCAATGTTATTATGACTTAAATCTCTGAAATAAATATGCAACATATTGGTAATTCTTTTTGTGATTGTCATAGTTATTCTAGCAAATTACTTTTATTTTTTTCACCAAAGTATATCAAACCCTTCATACATTCCATACCACAAATTTAATGATTTAAAATAGGAATGCTTGAATTTTGAGTAACTAGTTAGCAGTACTTTTCAGCAATTTAGACAATTTGTTCAAATATGAAGTTTAAACAGATGAGCGGTGGCACGCCTAAAGACACAATGGTGAAAACAACATTGGTAAATTTCACAAATCATTTCTGTTGTTTTTCACTGGTTTTTGGCTACCTTTTATGGTGTTAACTCATATTTTATGCTGCTTTAGAAACAATTAGACATTTTTCTCTTCCGCGTAGCGAATATTACACTTAGGAGCCACAAAATTGCCGATTTTTTTAACTTTCAAAATTTAGAACTGACCATTAAAGACGTCATTTTAGACTCAAAGGGTCAAAATCTCTTAACATTTTCAAGATAGTGGTCAACTTACGTTTTTCACATTGATTTTAATAGAAGAGGTCTAGATTACAGAGCTACATATTAAATATCATCCAAATATCGGCCAAAGCCATTTTCAAGATAATGGTAAAGTTTCGATTTTAGGCAAAAGCGATAGAAATTAGCTCAAAATCACACTATTTCTATCCATTTTTGAGATATGATCAATTATTCTCTAACGTCAAGGTAAAAAATTGGGGATTTTACGACACCTCATGCTTCTCTACCAGTGAGCCAAATGTGATCTCAAACACATTAAACTAAAACATTAAAGAAGCAATATGTATTATTATTTTGAGGCGTTATGTGGGGAAGCGAGGGAGTGCTAAGAATCTCCCTTTTAACATCTCAGTTGTAACATGGAATGTGAGGACGCTACACAACGAAGGCTCTCTTGAAATACTCCTCAATGAAATCGCCACATTCAACATCGTGATATTGGGAGTGGCAGAAACACACTGGAATGAAAATCATTGTGAGGCCTTCGTGAAGCAAAATTTTACCATCATACAGTCATCAAGAAAAACAAGACAAGAAGACAAAGAGTAACCATAATTATGAAGACAAACATTTCAGATAGCTTGATTTCATACGACTGCACATCAGAACGACTCATGAGTGTAACAATGAATACAGAAACAGGCCCATGACCATCTTTCAAGTGTACGCTACGGATACATTATATTCAGATGAAGAATAAGAGAAATTTTTATCAGTGATTTTAATGCAAGAGTCGGAAATGATCAAGCAGGAAATTGGCCAGGAACGTCAAACGACCGCAGGTTACAGCTGCTTCAATTTTGTGCCATCAATTCGTTATTAGTAACCAACACTGTTTCGACATTCAGAAAATAGGAAGGCACCTAGATATCCCCAGATTACAAAACAATTAATCAAATAGACTACATCGTAGCTCAGAAAAGATGGAAAGGTCAGATGAAAAACAGTCGTATATATCACTGTGCAAATGTGGGTTCGGATCACTTCCTGCTCATGGCAACATGCTGTATAAAACCGAAAACACCAAGAAAGATAAGCCGCGTACCGAAACGCTTTGATGTAGAAAAGCTAGAATCTTCGTTAGTTTCCCATGCTCTAGAAATAAGAATCGGCGGATTGTTTGAACCACTTATCAGTTTAGAAACAAACAGCATTGAGGAGAGCTATGACAAGTTCAAACATGCAACAAATAAGGCAACAGAAGAAGTCGTTGGCTCTAACAAGAGAAGTAAAGTACATGGTGAGCAAAGGCATGAGGCTAGGAAGCAATTACTAGCAATTACAAGTCATATAAAGAAAGAAGAATACAACAAACTCAGTCAAGAGGTGAAAAGAGCTTTAGAAAAAATCTAAAAACAGAGAGTTAGAATCTAAAATAGAGCAAATGGAGGAAGATTTGAGGCAACATAAAACACACAACCTATTTAGAACTATTCGAAAACTACAGGGAAAAGCCAATAAGCCTTAGAGTGCAGCGAATGATAAATCGGATAATATACATACCATACAAGAGGAAGTGCTAAGCTGCTGGAATGAACACTTCCAGAATCAATCACCTGAATGCTGCTTTCCCATACGATCAGTCAGCTCTGACAGAAATTCCAGAATCAATAAACCAAGACCAGGGATCATCACAGTTACAAGAGAAGAAAGAGAACAAGCAATCAAAAAGATGAAAAATCGTAAAGCATCTGGAATAGATGCCATCATAGCAGAAGTGCTTAAAGCATCACTGAAACCTATGACCGACATGCTTGAAGAAATATTTAACTTAATATGGCGGGAGGAGAAAACCCCATAAGACTGGTCAAGGATGTTAGTGACACCGATACAAAAAAAGGGCGACAAACTTAACCCAAAGAACTACAGAGCTATATCTTTGCTGTCAATACAAGGAAAGATCTGTCGCATCTTGTTAGAAGGATGAAAAACCAAACAGAGAAAGCCACAAGGGAAAACCAATTAGGAATTAGACCAACAAGAGGTACTGTAGACGCTTTTTTCATCACGAGACAGATTATTGAAAAAGCCAAAGAGCACAATGTGCCGCTTCATTTTTATTTCGTGTATTTCAAAGAGGCATCTGACACCGTATGGAGGAAAGCTTTGTAGAAGGTGATGAAAGCTATTGACATTGATCCAAAAAATGTACATATAATTGAGTCCTTGTATAATGAAACGGAATGCGCAGTAATAATTGATGGCCAACTGGTTTAAGGTTGGAATAGGTGTTCGTCAAGGATGTTTGCTATCGCCAACACTCTTTAAAATATTTCAAGAATATGTTATAAAGGACATAAAACATTTTCAGTAGATACAAAACATGCAGATGACACCACCCTTATCTCTGAAACATTCGAGAAACTGCAACTCTCTACAGCTGAACTAGAACAAGCAGGTAAGAAATAGGGGATGAAAATTAACGGTGCCAAATGCAAGATACTGTCACCAAGTCAAGATACAATGATGATCGATGGTGTGCAAGTTGAATCATTAATGAATTTATCTTCTTCGGTAGCTCGGGTACCGGTCAGTTCAGCTGACGTTAAGAGAAGAATCGCCTTGGCATCTTCAACATTTATTAGCCTAAATCAATCTGTATAAAACGAGCACAAGATATGTCGTGAACTGAAAATAAGACAAAGCCCTCATTTTACCTATGCGATATGTGCCTCCAAAATATGGGCATGAAAAGTTGAAGATGCAAGAAAATTTTTTGCATCTTCAACTTTTCTTCGTACAATCCTCGGTGTCATCTTAAAAGACAAATTATCAAATGAAACTATACGACAGAAACTTAATTCCGGACCAACCACAACGGAAGAAATCAAGAAAAGCCGATTGCGATGGTTCGGTCACGTGAATTATGTATCAAGAGTGTACTGACAAGACTTCCCTTATTCAAGTGCCCCCGAAGACCAGCCAAACGTTGGATAGATTAAGTAAGCCAAGATACAGGCATACCCATAGCAACAGCCGAATTTCGGGCAGTTGATAGGAAAGTCTGGAGGCGAGCGAGCTACATAGTGGGAGCAAGGGGCGACCAACGCCTGTGCCAATATTGATGATGATGATGATGATGATGATGATGATAATGATAATGATGATGATGATGATGATAATGATGATGATGATGATGATAATGATATATATATATATATATATATATATATATATATATATATATATATATATATATATATATATATATATATATATATATGCTTTTTAGCAAATGGGAAAAGCTGAAATGCTGCTGTCATCGTGCACACGCATGTTAAAATCACTCTGAACATTTAGGTGAGCAATATGCTTATGCTTATGTCATACCATGTGCCTTCATTGACCCATCAAAACACCTGTCTTATAACTGGCTTCAATTGTAAAATTTTATTGTCAGTTTTTTGTATGTAAAATGAAGTCGTAATGCAGTACTTTCCTCACAAAATATTATTTCCTTAAGAGGCAAATACCTTTTACATTTGAAGCAGTTTTAGAAGGGAGCTATGGGTATTCTGTGTTGACTGAAAGTTACTCTGCATGACCATGACTTTTAAACCAAACCCTAAGCACCGTGTGCTTTTTTTAACCAAACGCGGAGTGAAAATCTTACAAAAAAAAAGTTTTGACGAAATTCTCATTCTCCGCGGGCTATTTCACTCAGCTTCATTTAAACAAAATTAATACTCGTCTTTCCTCGAAATTACCCGTCTTTCAGCGTATGAACACGCATGGTAACACACTAAAAGCAATTACCTCCCCTCGGGAATTTACAACATATTTTGATATTTTAAAACAGGCATGAAACTCACAGGTGCTGCAGAAGATATAAGCTGCTGAATATGCTTTCATGCAATACCCGTAGTCTGTTAGAGTCTAGATACCTGCATATTATATATTCACAATGCTGACATTAAACTGGCACAAAGCAAGTTTTCAAATGATCCTAGGTAAATCAAGATATATTAAATAGCTGCTAAATGCATATCAACATACATTAATCATTTAATCAAGCGTAATTTTCCTTTAAGTAAATAGCATGTATTCAAAATATTTAGAATATTCATTCAGATATTGAAATATCTGTGACGGGGATACATGACATAAACTAGACGGTTTTAGCTGCCGAGTAGCGAACTCTAAGTAGCACAGCTCTGCACATGCTGTAACTCAGACGTCGATTTGAGTTTGCTTTAGTGAACAGTCCACAGATCAATGTTTACCTACATAACATCCATTGGACAAACACGCTGTTTAGACGTGACATCGTCGGTCGTTGTTAAAACGAAACGTTTAAGAAACGTAAAAATTTGTCAATTATAATAACGTCGTAAGCATTAACGCTTAATAATATTATAATATTCCGGTATCAATTGAACGGATCACTCTTCAAGCATAGGAATGTTTAGCTTTAAGAAGTGGTTTCTTTTCATTTTTGTGCGGTGAAGCATGGATGTGATTGATTCTTCAGTGACAAAATTTCAATGTCCTTATTTATTTAAAATATGTTAAGAAATTTCTAAAAAATTAGGCGGTCTAACACACTTTGTGTGTTTGTTCATCCTAGTTCTAAAAGCCTCAGAGAAGTCTGGGTTATGGAGAATTGAATAAGCGTGAGTGAAATTCGGTGGGCTTGGTTGGAAATAACCAAGTGTACATGTACTCCATAGAGATTTTGTAAGCCTATGCACATGTAGTAAGGAGGTAATATCATACCAAACGAAAATGTTGCATTTTTTAATCTAATTAATGTTACTCGTTATTAGTTATAACTCAAATATCTTGATATTACTTATAAATATAGTTAAAATATCTGACGTTTTTCCTCACAAATTGCAATTTACTTACAATGTTTGGAGATTTATGTTGTTTTCAAACAAACCATTGGGCAAAGCAGTCAGCATGTTTTGACGCATAGAGCTGAAAGATTTTATTTGAAACAAATATATTATCAAGATATGACTATTTTTTCAAATCGACTACATAAAGTATTTTCATATTTGAAATCATATGTAAATCTTACCAAATAGGTTTAGAGAAAATCTGAAATAGAAAGATTTGTGATAGTGACACGATGTGGAGGGGACAATATTTTACATTCAGCCACATAGATGTAGAAATGCAGCAAATATAAATTCATAAAACGTTAACCTTAAGCATTAACTTTTACGTGAATTTGGCATAGAAATAAATTTACTTTGAAGATATGCCACTGAGAAACATTTTAGCTGATATAGATATATTTTAACTGATATAAATTTATATAATATAGAATGTGTAACGTTAAGTAATAAACAGTAGCTCTTGTGTTAATTCTGAGCTGAGTGCCCTTATTCCATATTGCTAATGGTTAGGACATATAGTACTTAAACAATTTATTTGTGCAAAATTTGTTGTGGACAAAAGTCACTGTTAGACTTGTCTTCATGTCCAACCTTTTCATAATGTCTGACACTTTATGTGATGCCCATGCTTGGTCAAATGTACCTCTCACAGTGCATTTCACTAATGGATTACACAGTGATATGAAATTTTTTAGGCACAAGCGTAATCACACTTGCATGCTTCGCAATAATTTGGTGAATGTTAGCGAGTTGAAGAACTAACCAATCTGATTTTTCAAATAAAGCACGAAATCTTCTTTTTCTATGGAAATTACAACATTCAGTTACTGAGGAGTTCTTGTGTAAATGATAGTTAAACGGGTATAATGAATAGGAAAGTAGTTAATCAGTAAAATCATACACCATTTCGCAGAGTGCTGATTGTTTATAGCCGCTGCCCTGATCTGCTGATCAAGATATGAGTTCGCTGGCCTGTGCAATCTCCAGTTTATACCTAATTTTGTATCTCTTATTAACAGCTTGTTTTATGTGATATTCAAGTGAATCAGGTGCAGTGGCATACATTGTCTTTTTCAGACTTCCCAATGTATTTTATTAATCTATCCGTATGACACGTTACTCACAGCTTCTGCAGACGATAGAGACTGCTGAATATACCCTCTGGCAGTACAGATATTCTGTTGGTACCTAGTAATCTGTAATATATGACATTAAACATGATATATCTCTATATGGAATGCCGTTTTAACACTTAATGCTTATTTTCATGTCAAAATATAATTAAAGATATTAATAAATCAATGAAGGTCTCATTAATTTATATTTTTGAGATAGAGAAATCAATTCTTACGGGAGACAAACATTTCTATAAAATTTAACGAATCGTCAGTTGAATTTCGGGGATGAAAAGATAAGTTACTGATATCAATAATAACAACACAATTTTTGAGCTCAAGAATTGGTTCTTTTTTGTGCAGTAAAAAGTAAAAGAGGGATTTTGTATACCAGGACCAGTCATTGTTTTATTCACATATGTTTGCTTCTTAATTTTTTATATAAAAGATTGATTTTGTGAACCAAACATCGTTTGCAGATTTCCAAATATAAATTTGAAAAGTCTCATTTTAGTTTGGAGAGGAAAAAATAATCCTAGATATCAATAATCTTGTAATAAATGTGAAAATGTCATTGACTACATACTTATGTAACAACAAAATAATGCACCTTTACAAAAAGTTTCTTTTTAAGTTGAAACTGTACTTAATAACGTGTTCAAGTTATAATAACTGAATTATTACTGCAAGATGAGAGGAGGAAGAATATGCAGCAACAGTGAAATTACCGCCTAAATTACTTTTCAAACTCCTTCAGATATTGCTTTAGATATTTTTTATATATATTTGCTAACTTACAGTGATAATAGTTTAGTATTTGTCTGAAAAATCCCAACAGGCAAAGTTGTCAATCTGTTTCTATTCAAACTTCTGAAAGATTGAAATACTTTTTTCTATCTCACTATATGTGTAACATTAGTTATTTTATTTGATAACTTTTCGGACATCACTATTTGCGAATGCTACGCAAAGACTTTGAAAAATCCAACTGTATGGATTTTCCATGCAGGCTATGTGACACAAGTGAGTGATATATATGTTGTGAAAATTTGATTTATTGAACTCATAGGTGGAGATCAAGACACATAAGAATCGATATTAAAATTGGGGCTAAAAACTTGATTTAATTCTAATTGCATTGGTTTACTTATGAGCAAAAAGGATAGACACAGATACTAATATCTCATAAGGTGCAACACGTAATTGCTAAAATGTTACAAACCATAACTCTCTAATGGATCGCAACAATTTATCGATATAAATAAAGAAATTTAACATGATTAACTTAAGTATGTTTTTGTTTGTATGGATCGACAGGGTATCATTTTGCAACAGAGTAACACTTTTTATTTAAGCATACAAATAACTAAAGAGTTGCACCTTACGTACAGTGCTATGAGGTTGATGCTGCTCTGGAACAACCCAGCGGGCAAAGCAGCCAGTTTGTTGTCATCTAAATATCTGAAGATTTAATTAAAATTAAATTTTCGCCAATTACTTTCAAAATGTATCGATTAAAATACACAAAGGCATGAAGTTGCTGCATTTGTACAACTATGCTCTAACAGCGTGGCGGTCAGACGTGGACTTCGGAACTCTTTACAATCATGACACATTAAATAGTAAACAATATGCAAGAAGAGACGGGTATGAATGAAAAGGATACATGCACAGAAAAGATGCAAAATGAAAGATAACAGATTTTCAATACGTTTTCATTATTGGATGTTATTTACTTTTAAACATCTTCTTTCACTGATTAAGTTTTGCGGGTGATGATTTTGTACTTACAGTTCAGTTAGATGCTCTAAACCATTAAGCGATGTGTTGTTCAAGTATTCAATGGAGTTTAATTTGAAGTCACTGCATTGAAACATAACCCACTGATTATATATATATATATATATATATATATATATATATATATATATATATATATATATATATATATATATATATATATATATATATATATATATATATGCATTTAGTTTGTGTTACTTGTTATTTGAATCCTTTTCTTGCAACTAGATTTGTCTAGAATTTTTAGTAATGCAGCATTTTTTATTATAGCTGATTAGCTTTATCAAATGTCTCTTTAGTTTAGTTGTCAATTAATATCTGTTAAATAATTATCATGAATGATAGAAATACTGACAGAAAAATGTTTAGAATACCTGCCTTTTAACTAAACAACGAATCATTGGATATTTGATTTATAAAATCATAGCTATTCCTGAGACAACTTACAGCAGAAAAGACCATAAAATCTATTCGAAAAAAGAAGAAAAATCTTACTATTTTGTTATTGTTTTATACGGCAATATCGGGAACACAGACACTCCATCTCGGCAACGAATTGAGTCGTTAAAGCAGGTGCAATTATAGTCTGCTGCAGGACAAAGTCCACCTTTAACATGATTATTTCAAGCATAATACTCTATTCAATATTGATTCATGCATATTATATATTTTGATTATATAAAATGCAGTATTTCTTATATGTGTGCAGTTTTTTAAATGATCACTGAGTGAACATTAATTTTGAATTGATTGATATGCGATCTAACTCGCTACATACACGTAGCTTAGGTAACTGGCAGCTGGATTGGAAATTAGATACCTTGGGATTACAAAACCAACACTCTTACCAACTGAGCTAACCGTCATCCCACTTAAACATTATGAATATCAATGAATATAATTAATTGTGTAAAGTCGCATATCAAAGTATATGCGTAGGTATATTTTATTAACTAGATATATATTCCAAACTTACTTTACGGTGAAAACAATTTGTCAGTTTTATTAACCTTAATTGTGACTGAGATTATTATTAACTCAAAATCAAAGTTAATATATATGTACCAGTATATTTTTACTCTTATAATGACTTGAAAAATATTATATATATGATATATATATATATATCAGTGTCATTCCAGCAAGTGTCACTTTTTTGCTAAAAACCACAGTATTAGGGAGACCAAAAATTTAAGTAGACCAAAAATAGGTCTTCTTAATTCTTAGCGTGTTTAAACGTTAAGAAACTACACAGTAAACAAAAAGAAAAAAATATATATATATAAACTTAAAGCTCCGGGGAAGTTAAATAGTATGCCCCACTAAAAATGTAAGCAGATCTAGCAAAACATGTTTGCATATGTATTCATATTTATATTCATATTTATTTTAGTGGAATTTTGAATTTAAACAGCATAATGTCTTATATAAATGCTATTGGCTATAAGGTATTGTACTTTTAACTGCAACCCAACAACAAGCCGGACGTGTTGGTTCTGAAATTTTTACAGGATCCTTTCGTTACTATTGCAAAACAATGATGAATTATTCTGTGAAATGGTGCATGGAATGATTTTATTACTGCAGATGATTCAAAGTGAAAAAGTGTTTAGTCTAAAACAAACTTATACGATCAGCATATCACCAAATTTTTTTTGTTATCTTTTACAAAATATATTTGTATGTATTTAATATCAAAACTACAGTATTAAGTATCATATTGATGCTTTTTCTGGATACTTGTGAAAAGTAAAGCATACTTACTGCAGTTAAAGTGTGAAGAAAAGCACTTTATTTGTATATTCTCTTTTCTTTCGCAAGCATTATATGTCATCCAGCATTCATTGCCGTAATAACCCCCATCACTGCCAATAACAGCGAGTCCCTGTGAAGAATCTTCGTTGCATCTCACGCACTAAAATGCAGTATTACATTTCACAATAAATAGAGTGGCTATTGTAAAAATTATTTATTTTTATTATTTTTTGGTGTGGATCTGATGAATAGCGATGGTATTAAGTGTATTTTTACTTTTAATCTTGTAACGCAAGAACTCTTATTTTTCAAGCAAGGCACATGCACTTTTATAAAAAGTACAAAATGAAACGCACATTTATGTCTAGTTTGCAAGTTGAGCTACATTTTTTGCTCCAAAAGTTTAAAACTCGCTAACCATACATTTTGGAGTCCTGCATTCCACATACACTCTGCGCCAAGAGTACAAGCTTGTGAGCAGATGGGTATGGGAGTAATTTTCGTTTCCGTCGTCACATTTTGAGAAAAATAGGTGGCTGCTATATGTTTATAAGGAGTGGCATAGTCTTTGCTTTTTTTATAATAATCTCGTTGTTTATAATTACTTTGAACTTTTTTGAAAACAGATATTGCATGGTTGGATTATATAGCTTTTGTACGGTTAGGCGTTCTGACCTTTCTGTGGTGGTATTCTACGGCTGTTGCATGGCCGGGTTCTGTTACGGTTGTTGCATGGCTGGGTTCTGTGGCTTTTCTATGGCTGGTTTCCACAGATGTTGTACGATCATGTTCTTGGGCTGTTGTACTGTAGGGTTCTATGGCTGTTGTATGGTCTGGTTCTGTGGATGTTGTACGGTCAGGTTTTCTGGCTGTTGAATGGTCTGGTTCTCTGACAGTTGTATGTACGTGTTCTCTGCTAGTTGCATGGTCGGGTTCTTTGGCTGTTGCATTTTTGGGTCTTATGGCTGTCGTGTGGTCGGGTTTTCCATCTGTTGTATAGTCGGGACCAGTGACTGTAGTATGGTCTCGATAACTTGGTGTGAATGGTATATTTCTCCTTGTTGTTTCCGGTGTATAATATCGTTTTGGTAGTTGCATATTAGAGCTAGTGTCGTCAAACCTGCCTTCAATTACACCACTAACTGTTGAAAAAGTTAGCTGAGTTTCTTGTCGTGTTTGATGGCTGCCAAGTAAACAACACAAGACTAGAAAATTCCTCATTTTTATCCTGTGCAAGATGTAGTAAAATTATCTGTAGTCAATTTGAATGTTTTCTATTGCAAATACTATTCAAAATGATATTCTTCAACAGTTATGTTACACTGGTTAGAAAACGTTGCATGTTTGAATTGGAAACTTCAGAAACAGGTCATTTATCCCATAAAGCACTAAATTAAAATTACACACATTGGCTTTGTTGTGCAAATACTAATGATGCCTTTTTCAATGATTGTTGAAAATTGACATTATTGAGCTTGTCAGTTTTATAACGAATTACGCAGGTATAGGTTTATATCCTTAAATATAACTAAGCATTCATCTCATTTGCTTGTCAGCTATTTTAACATTTAACGAGCTTCCAAATTGATATGTACTCAGTTGATGTTGACATTGTGAGGTCCTTCTGGTCAAATCAGTTCACACTGTTTTCAAATCATACTTCGGAGCATGCACTAGATGTCAAGAACCTAATCACCCGAAGCTCTTTGTATATTTGTTACAAACTGTAAAAACAAGCAGCAAAGTATTTTATAAAGTAATGAAACATTTGATGTGTTCTTTTATTTTATGGTGTTAAATTCTGGTTGACTGAACCAAAGAGTGTGCATTGGACATAAACATATTTGTATTGCATCGCATTTATATTAAAGCATTTTAATATTTATTTATTGTAAAATAAGAACATGAAACAATTGATTGCGTTCAATATAAATATTTGAAAACATTTAATTTAACATGCATCGTTAAAACCATCATACTTGAAATTTCCTAATAGTCAGCAATAAAATGTTGAACTACTACTGTTGAAAAGACCAACTCCTCTGAGGTATCTTGCTGCTATTTTGTCTTTATCAGTCCAGTCCCCTTTAAACTTTCACTCATGTCACCACATAAACAATCTGCATTTATAAAATCTAACATGTTGTTATCCGATTTTCAAAGCTATTAGAAATAAGTTCAGAGAGGGAAGTTAACGTTATTAAGTAAATATGTGACCTGCTGAAGGTCGCAAAAGGTTGGACATGACAGCATGGACATCTAGTTGAGGTAGTCTTCTTCTTTGTCAGGATGAGCTAGTATATTAACCGAATAATGCTGTATGTGTATATGTTTCATTGGTCATAAACTCTGTTCCAACATCTTATTTTATTTATTTTATTTAAACTTAGGTGAGTGTGTTACGTTTGCTCAGTCCCTCGCTGTACATATAACTATAACTGTTGTAACTATAAGAGTTTTCGCAATAATCCTGACAAACGTTTTATGTTGGGGACCAGCAAAAAGGACATACATTGGAAACGCAAAACTCTGTATGTTGATATACATATCTCTCTGTAACGAAGTGCTCAATGTTTAGGAATGTATAGCAAAACAGAGCCATCACGACAATAACCTGTGATTTCACTGGGCTGCAGAGGTATTTTGTCATTGCAAAGAAATGTAATTTCTACAAGTTTTAATTAATTCACAGACGTATACAATATGCAATCTAAAATCACAATTTAGACATAGGATGACATAAATAATGAAATCTACTACCCTTATACTATCATTATAGTTGGAACAACAAACTTAGAAAAACTTGTTTTTAATGATATTTCTAAATTGTTTTTACACGTGATAGTCGGTACTTGGTCCGATTGATACCCATTTATGTTCCCCAAGGAAGTATTTGAACCTTTTAATCTGCCCTTGTTTCCGTTTAGCCTCTGTTAACTTCTTAGTCTCGATATAAATTTTCCCTGAAGGAGTCATTATAATCTATTTTCATTGTTACATTAAAAAGCAATTTTGAAATAAATCATGTCTGTCAATATTTTAAAAAGCAATTTTGAAATAAATCATGTGTGTTAATATTTTGCACTTTGATCAATTTCCTCTCAACCACAACGATGCAAGAGACAAAAGTACGTTTTGTATAGTCAAAGTGCAATTTCACATCGTAAGGCTTGTTGTATTTCATTTATTAATCAATTTACCTGGTATTCGCCAATTGCATTATATTATTTTCAATCCATGAAATATCCATCGCTAATGAGCTACAAGATAGTTTATATTATCATACCAATTCCTTTATAAAAATATTACTCATAATATACTGCAATCGTAGTGAGTTATCAGTTAACAGAATTTATTGAGATAAAGTGATACTTAGTATTACTTGTTATTTCATCCAAACATCACGCCCAAGTCTGACTAAAAGTAAGAGATAGGATACAACTAAAATGAATATTTATCCCCAACTTACAAAAAATATCTCAGTTGAATGGAAAAACATCTAAGACATCAAATCATTTGGTAGCAGACTACGACTTCATAGTATCTGAGCTATATACCACAATTATTTTACATTTTAACAGTCGCAAAGGGTTTATTTGCAATAAAGGTGAGCAAAGAGCATTGGCATCAACAAGAAGAGTCGCGTCAAAAATGCACTGTTGCTATCTGCTTTATTTTGTAACTGAAATAGATAGATAAATAGATAGATAGATAGATAAATAGATAGATAGATAGATAGATAGATAGATAGATAGATAGATAGATAGAAAATAGATAGAGAGATAGTAGATATCCTTGCAGAAAAACAAGGTTTGTCAATACTGTAAGCATGAGGTTTGGTTACTCGCTTATTCAGGTAGTTAGCAGTCTGACAGCAAATTTAAACTTAATTTCAACAGAAATGTGTTTGACTTTTATCGCATAGATTATTTTTTATTTACAGATGTTTTGAAAGACCAAGCCGAGTATTCACTAGAGGATGAGCTTCCCACTGATATTCGTCTCATTACAACAGAGTTTACTTTTTGCTAAGTTCATGTCTTGTTGAGAAATTGATTCTGCTGTAAAGTACAACAAAACATTGCTTTTTTAATATTGCTCCTACTACACAACTTTTATGTAGCTTTACGATGTGGTTTAGATTAAAAGGTCGTCATACAAAAACTATAATTTTAACAGTTTTGTCAAACCTTTTGTAAATTTAACACTTCAATAAATTTAAAATCTGTTTCTATAAAGCACAAAGAGTCTTCAGAATTTTGAATTTTTGCAGATATTCAGATATTTTAATTTCAACCTGGTTTGCATCAATGACTAAAGCACCTCCTGAGAATAAAATGCAGGATTTTATTTAACTGACTTGAATTGCTTGTTTGGGAATGCATGGGTAACAAGATATTGTTGTGTTGCGTCATATGCTTAAAAGATGTTTCGCTGTAGCTGACCAATGGTAATAAATGATTTAAAACATATTTAGCTCATTTTTACACGAAAGTCTTTAAAACAAGTATTAGAACTGTACTTGAAACGTAACAGGGAAATTGCCTGCACTCTAGTATCATTCTGACATCATTAACGATACATTTATGCATAATCAACTATTGTGATATCCCTTTCTTGGCAAGAATAATAAGCTTTAGATTTACAAAAAAATAACGAGGGTGACATGTCTTAAAAACTGTTAGTTTATCAAAGATAGCATTAAAAAGACCGTGTAAAATCTTTCTTCTATGTCTTAACATCTAACTCCATTTCTTCTGTTGTATCATGTAAAGTAGACTAGCATTTTTTTTTCATTATGAGCCTTAGAGTAACAGGGAATGAGTTATCGTTTTAGGTATTAGTTGTTATCAATTTACTTCGAAGTACAAGTTACCATATCATTTGGAGCTATAAACTATAATGCATAACTCGTTTTTGTTTGTAAAAGTATATAACACTCTCATAATCAATGAAGATCTAGTGTAAACAAGTAAAAATATTTAAAATCGAATCTTAGCTTCAGATGGAATGTACTACGAGATATGTTTTTTCGAATACTGTTTTTAATTTTTTGCAAGGTAGCAAATGAACCTGATATAAAATTCCTTTCTACAAACAAGGATCACTGAGTGTGATTTTCAGTTTATAAATATAATTTTTTTTCTGTAATTTCTGTGATTTATTTTCCTTCATTCTTTTTCAATACATCATTTTAAAGGGAAATTTGGATATCTCACCCACAATTGTCATTTCCTTCATACTTTCACAACTTAATGCTTTGAGGGTATACATGCAAAAATTGAAAAGAAAAAGGGGGGTCACCGTTGTTATAAGAGAAATAAAGACACTGAAAGGTCAAGTGCTTTTACCATGGAAACCATTGGGAAAATCAATAAATTTCATTCAAACTCACACATAGTCACAATTGACAATTGCCTTATTTTTTCCTGTTTGGAGAACGCCTCATACTAAATGTTTTAAGCAAATAAAATATATGTCACCGCATAAATAAGAGAATTATACAATCTTTTTGACAAAATCCCATTGACGCAATGGTTAAATGGTGAAAACAGTGTAATGTGATTTTATTGGGCAAGATATCAACACAGGCCCAAAAATATCAAGACAGACCATTTCTGGAGACGATCCTGTTTGTCTTTGAAAAGAATTTTTCGATCTAGATGGATTGAGTAGTCATTTAAAATGTGTAAACAGGGATTCAAACTCAGCCATGTTCAATGATGTGCTCATTTCGGTCGCTAGGTGGCGCAGAAATACCCGCATTTCCCTTTAACCGAGAGCTATGTGTCGCTTTATCAATGCAACTTAATGAAAAATAATAATAAAAATGCTAAAATATGTCTGATTAAATAGAAAAGACTTCTTTTACTCAAGTAAAGAACATAGTTTTCTGTAACGTCACTTAATACGGTCAAAGTAACTCTGTAACATTTGACAAAAAACTGAAAGTAAATATTTCATGCTTTCCAAGTACCATTCTGGTGGAATAGATACAGACCAGAAACCAGGCTCTTTTCGAAATCATCATGGCTTTGTTATGTCAGTTTACTCAACAGTGATTCGCATTTGTCATCGCAATAAATATCAACTACACAGGAAATAGCTCTTTATTTTAACACAACTCATAGATAAATTAATTGGACTCTGTCTTGATTGCTTCCCTTTACTTTTGCAATCACAGAAGACACAAAACTATTTCATGCTCTAAAGACGCTTCTTTCTTCAAAATGCACCGAAGTAGCTATGTAAGACTGGAAACATAAAAATCCCAAAACTACATTGTTTTTTAATTCAACAAAAGTCTTGTTTTTCATGACAGGATTTCTTGACCTCTCCTTTAAAGAGATAATAAAAAAAGGGAAATCAACAATCTTATATCCCAATTGAAAAAAATTGCAATTGAATTTATTGGAAAAAAAAGTCTAAATCAGGACAAGTGTTACATTTGAATTTGCACGAAGTTAAATACTAGCTTATTTTCTGGGAAATCAATATAACAATTTTTATTCATAACTTAACACCAAAAAATATATTAACACCCCTAAAGTAGTTATATGCCTGTAGACTATTTTCAAGAGGTATAAGGGAACAGAAACAGAACAGCAATTGTCAAAAAGGGAAACCCTTGCACACAAGCCCATAAAGAAGATTGGTAATGATGGGGATGCAATAAGGTACTGTATGTGATAATGAATACATAGAAGCTGAACCTTAAGAAACCGCATTAAAATGCGAAAGTTTCCATTTAATTAAGCCCATGAACGCAGAAGAGACAGACCAGCAAAAAACAGCGTATAGCGAGAATGGCATTTTGACATAATCTCAAGGATGGCAAATGAGAATGCATTTAAAACGACTCTTCTATTTCCAGAGACGACGTGCTTATACATCCTAAGCCCGGATATAATTATATGATGTGAGAAAACTTGGCAAATTTTGATTAACAAATTGGCTGTTACTTGTGAAGGGTGTTGTAGAGATTGGAGAGGAACGAAAATGTTAAGGTACGGCGATTTGAGAAACGACCACAAAGTCTAGCCATGGAGAGTCTCGTGTTTGACTACTGAGGTGGTGCAAGTTTGTCATCGGAATGGATAGCATTCGATCGACAACATCTAAAACCTATAAAATGGGTGATGAGGTATGGTTTTGCGAACTAATGGTGAAAATAGTAGCTGACTACTATCGCTAGAGAGAAAGATGATACCTTCAAATCGACATAAATCCGATATAGCGTGAACCCGAATTAAATGGAAGGTGCCGATTACCCAAGTGATGCGGCAGCTTGGTCACCTATCGCAGTTCCCCCTACCAAGTGGTCAAAATGTGAAAAACACAAACCCAGCTATAGCAGTATCATCCACTAAAAAGCAACTGGCATATATTTGCCAAAAAACATAATGTTTATCCTTGACGTCGGCAGAATCTGACACAAGTCATAATAAAACTATTTTCTCAAAGTGCAATTTTGCAGGAGTGCTTTGTCAGTAAAAAGATATTACAAAATACGTTTTACAGCTTCTTTCTAGACTTAATTGACACTGATGTTTTCGTCTGTAAAAAGTCTTATTCTCCTCTTTTCTGTTTATCTTCTATTAGCTGAAATAAGCGAGTAAATTAATAGACTACTAAAAATACCAAGATAGTGGCAACGCGGGAGACAAAATTTTCTATTTTCAGCAAGTTGTTTTATTCTTAACTGCTTTCAGACATTGCTCTGAAATATAATTTCCTCTTATTTTGATAGATATATTTGTTTTTAGACTCTTAGACTTTTCTAATCGAGAGGTTTCCATTTTAAAGCAAAGACATTTAATTAAACTTCCAGTAAAAGCTTTTCTGAATCTTAGGTGCACTTTTATTGCTAATAGGACATTGATCTATTCTAGAGGAAGAAACATGAGATGTGTTACGAATGACAAATTATGTTTTACTCGTCCAATTGTTTTCTTGTGAGGACATTTAAGAGAAAACTAAAATGTGTACCAGACCCTGTCTATATATAGCTATGCAAGCAGCAATAGGTTTACGAAACCCAAATCAAGAAACTGGAGTAATTCATTACATATTTGATATCAATTTCAATTTCTATATATTATGTCCATTTTGTTCAGTTTAATTTTGTTATTTCCAATGTCCTTAAAGAATAAAATAGAGAGTGGTTGCTTATTGAGAAAATGCATACTAGCTTCATATTAAAATATTTAATAAATTTGATATTTATTCATATTTGATAAAAATTTAACATTTTGATATTTTTGTTTTCTATATTATAATTGATAAGTGTAACTAAGAAGTGTAGGGGCACAAATTAACACTGTCAAGTAAATCAAATTGGCTTATTGCTTTCTATTTGTCAAACGTTTATGTGAACAGTAGCCACTGTGTAACTAATAGGTTATGTAGTTTGAAGAGTTGAAAAAGATATAGACTATATGGTTTCACAAAAATGTTTGACTGATAAATTTTCCCACTTCCGGTGATTTTTTCACCTGTAACCCCTCTCCCTTAAACCTCCGTTTGACCGAAACCTGTATCCGGAACTGGCTACGATTGCTTACCGGAACTGACGTGGCTTTAAACATGACAGTCTGCTCTGAATCTGTTCAGACTTTGATCTGAATAGGTCAGATATCTACTCCTGGTAATGTTAAAAGTTACAGTTTTCATGTTTTCAACATCGCAACATTAAGCTATGATCATCGGCTACATCTTTCCTCTAATCAACAGAAAAAATGTACACTTTTTTAAAATTAGAAAACAAGATTACTACCCTTAGGAAAATCTATATATTAATGCCACATTTGCAACCAGGACCTGATAGAAACAGCAGCTGAAAGATTATTTCATTGTCTGTTATGCGGACTATACAAAGCCACAAAAGTATGACAGAAATTCAACGTCTAGACATAATACAACATTTTTAACACTCATCGAATATTTTGTCTGAAAAAGAATTTGATATCTATATTTTTAATCTTTAAACGTTTACCAAAGTAAATGCAATAACGGAAATATTTTAGACATATTATAATCTAGAGATAACAAGAAGATAACACCAAAGTAGGTTGCATGCTAATCTTATCGCATGAAATTCGCCGCAAAGCTAAAAGGAAAGATAAATCATGTAGGTTCATTTGACTGTAGTAGCGACTTAATAAAAGGCATTTAACTATGAGATCCATATGATTATCTTAATTCATTTAAAGGGGATAACTTTGTTTGCATTTGCATTAGCTGATTTTTTTAGGGCGAAATAATAGAAAGATAAATATCTGTTCCATGCACGACCTTCAAAACATTGAAATCTGATAACTTAAATTGCATTACCAGTGCTTAAATTGACCTTGAGCAAACGAAAATGGCCGTACACTAACAGAGGCAAGTCTCTTCCATACTAGGAGCAAATCATGACTCTCGTTGTCATGACTGATGTTATGCTTCTATTTTCTGCCTGCACAAGTATTCTCATGTCCTCGCGAGACTTTAATGGTAAAACAATAATTTTAAAGAAAAATATCCAAATATCTTAGGTAACTTTTTAACACTGAATTTAGGAAAAGATCTCTAGCCGTGAATTCAGGATCCTGTTTTACAACCCCACATTAACTCTATCAATTTAATACTATTAAACGCAAATACCATCTGATATTACGTTTAAGCCGCACTGCTACTGAATTGGGAGGAAACAGATTTAATTGCTTGAGAGGAGAATTTTGGGTTGGATTGCAAAAGCAAATAACGATAGGTAGCAAATTTGCCTGTGAAATATTTTGTCAAAACATATTTTGACGGTCATTTTTTTCAAATTTTAGGAGAGAGAGTTGAGAACCCAGAACCCCCTCCTTCTGCCACTCAGTCGTACAAAGCATTAAGCTTTATTACTTGTCCAGTAATAACATAATAATAGTTATTATTGTAAATAGTAGCAGCTTTATATATTTCTCACTTTATATTTTACTGGTAAAAGCCCAGTTGGTTTTCTAAGCCAGAATTCTGAGAAATCCAATAATAGATTTTTCTAAGAATGCTATCAGGTGAATAACCAAGCATGAAATAAAAAATCTCACTATAACCAATGCTGTCATCTGACTTGTTGCGACTTACGCTCTTATGATTCCAGTATCCTCTTATCAAATGAGAACATCATTTCCTGATTTGACCAGTTATCACTTGGCATTTTATGTCAATTATCCGAACAAATTTGGTTCAACCAAACTATGCAGTTTAAAATATGCCATTTCGTAGTGAAGCTATTACGTACCATTCTTCAGGTTTTCCCTGAAAATCCGCAGCACACAATGTTTGTACTTGTGTGTGTACCTCATGAAATTTTATGTCGATATTTCTACATAAAGTATGTCACGACTGTATATTTCCATAACTTATTTATGGAATTACCTTGGTGAATAATACCTGAACCTGGACAATACAGCGACTGTATGATGTGTAATCATCGCAAGGGTAAGACAGATACAAGTAGTATCTGTATTACTTTGTGCTGAAGTGTAATATCTGAGTTTATTATCAGGATCACGGTATGATAGTTACTAGCAGTGTCTTTAGTATAATCAGGGCCATGGTACGACCGGTATAAGTAGTGTCTGTATTACTCTGTGCTGGAGTATAATACTACACTATTGTCCCGGGTCTTCACTTAGTATGAGAAATGGTACCTCGTGTGTTCCAAACAATTTAGATAAAGGGGTAATTTTCACGCCAGACGCTGTTTGCTAGGAATACAGATTTCGTTAGATCATTTCATGATAGCTTAACTGACACCTAGCAGTCGCTTAGTTCCGGCAATCCGAGTGAAATCCAATCCCGTGCTTACCATGCCTTGTTCAAACAGGGGTTTCCTAGAGATTACCAGACCAACGCTCCAACTGATTGAGCCGGCCATAAATCACCTTTACTCCTTCTCCCACGCAATTTGATATAATTGCTTATGAGCTTCACATTGCACTGACTTCCGACAGTCATTTAATGAATTGCAAAGCCCCAGGCAAGGCAGGAACAACATTAATTTTCAAACCAGACAGCACTCTATGTGATGTTCAATTAGAACAGAAAGTAGCTAAAAAGCAAATGGATAATAACTAATAAGCTGGATAACTCATCACAGTCTAGGATTTGAAGGCGAAAACGTAGCCCTCGAATGTACAGTTAATCAAATTTAAATCGTAATTTGCTATCAGTGAAAAAAAATGATATCCAATTCCAATATCCAATTAATTATGTGAATAAAAAAGTTCTGCTGTATTGTTAATAGCTAATCGCTCTTAGATCAATCTTGCCTCTTAGTGCTTTTTCTCACTAGGAGATATTTACATCACTATAAAGAACACCCTAGCATATTTTTTATGTGAACATTCCTATTGCCAACATTCTTTATTATTCAAGTACATTCAACAAATTGCTTTATTTATCATAAAATTATTCAGATAAATACCCTGGTATAAAAATCTATATAAAAATAATTTAAATAATTTTTTTATGTCGAGAATTATAATATTATATTAATAATTATCGATAATATCACTGAAGGTTTGAAAGGGAAAGACGACTCAAAGTGTGCACTCTTATTCTTCACGGATTCATGTAATAGAATGGAATTAATACCTTCAATAACATATAAAATGAAAGCAAGTGTGTTCGTGTGACATCTAGCACCATCTTCCGTTCCCTCCATATATTCAAACAGGGCCCAGGCACTATGTCATAGAAAGGAAAAATGTAAATTTTTCTTCGAAGACTCAAAGATTTAGGTGAATTAAATACCACTTCATACAGATTCTACAACGACTAAATTATTGCACAATAACGCTTTAAAGACGTGATGGAATTTGTCGAGTTCTTATCTGCAGAATCATGTTAGCAGTTTTCAAATATAATGATAAGATTCAATCCTGAGATCAATTATAGTATTTACTAGTCATTAAATGTCTCACAAATTTACTTTAAATAATGCTTATAATAAGTCATACGACAATATGTCACTTCTCTATGACAACTACACAAACATTAGATGACCTTTTGGTTAATAAAAATAAAATTTCTTTACAAAATGATTGTTTAGGCAGTAAGCTCGCAGGCTGCTTAGCATGGCATACAATGTTCACACTTATTAGGGATTACTACAATTTCTGATCTATTAAGTTTATTTTTATGGAATGTCGTTTCCACATTTATTAGAGAATTATTTATATCAAAAATTAATTTTTGATCTCAAAAATTGATTTTTTGATGTCAAAAATTAATTTTTGATCTCGAAAAATCCATATTTTGATATCAAGAATTAAATTTCGCTATCTGCATTTGTATTTTTGATATCTGTAAATGTATTCTTTATCTAAAAAAAAATGATATCAATAAATATATATAGAGAAATCAAAAAATATTCATTGATATCAAAAATGATTTAATGATATCTAAAATTGATTTTTTTGATATCAAAAATTCAATTCTTGAGAACAAAAATGAAATTTGTGGGAGCAAAATATCAACTTTCAGCTCAGTAATTCATTTTCCTTTTATTGATATCGAGAATTTTTTTCAGATATCATCATTTCAGAATGGAACTATTTCACTTTGTATTTTGAAATCTGCAAATGACTTTTTGATCTCAAAAATTGATTTTTGATATCAAAATAACAGTCTATTTGTTCAGAAGCACACATCTGTAAAGTAATAATGACTGTTCCTTGTATGCAGAATCATTGCTTCAATTTTTTTGCTGTACAAAAAGGAAGCAATTCTTGATATCAAAAATTGTGTTGTTATTATTGATCTAAATATATTCAAGTTTTCATCTCCAAAATTTAATTGACGATTCGTTCAATTTTATGTAAATGTTTATCTCCTTTAAGATTTTTAAAGTTTGTATATTTTATTTTTTGATCTCAAAAATAAATTGTTGCCATCTAAAATTCAATTATTGACAGCAAAATATAAATTATTGGGATCTACATTTATCTCTGGATATCTTTAATTACATTTTGATGTCCAAAATGAGTAGTAAATGTTAAAACGGCATTCCATAATTTTTGATACCATGAATTCATATTGGATCTCAAAAAATAAATCTTTAGTGTCAAAAATTAATTTTCGCTATTTATTATTGTATTTTTGATATCTGTAAACGCATTCTTGATCTCAAAAATGATTGTCAACAAATGGTGTCAATAAATATTTAGAGATATCAAAAAAAATTGATATCAAAATGATGTGATTATCTCTAGGATTCATTAATAGTTATCAAAACTTCAATTTTCAAAATGAAGTATATGGCAGCAAAATCTGAATAACATTTTTTTCTTTTATAGATGTCAGAAATGTATTTATATAGCATTGGAGAATTATTTCAGAATTAGACTTTTTTAAATTTATATTTCCAAATATGTAAATAATGTTTTTATCTCAATACTAATTTTTAATATGAAATTGTCCTTATAATTTTAATATATAAAATTCAGAAACTTTAGAAATAATTACTGGCTTGTGTGCCTAGAATCTCTATTACAGCTTTTTACTGCTCAGGAAAGAAACAATTCTTGATTTCAAAGTTGTGCTGTTTTTATTGACACCAATACATCTGTTTTCATCTCCAAGATTTAATTGACGATTTGTTAAATTTTACATAAATTTGCACTTTCCTTATGATAAGTATTTATGTAAAGTTTAACACTAGGTGAATGAGCAAAACTAAAGCATGTAGTGTTCTATTCATTGAAATTGAATTTGATGTCAAAAATACGTTAAAACATTACATTACAACATAAAGTCAGCAGTGATCTGCAAACTTCACATAATAAAGGGAATAGGCATACAGTATGAAATGTTTATGTCAATGTTGTAAATACGATACGAAATGGCAGTCAAGCGTATTTTCATGATATTTAAAGCTATATTCCCTTCCCGATAGATCTTCACGAATAGCTCTGCTGCTTTCTACTAGATAGGGAAGATATGCCGCTCATTTCGTAACATGATATCGTTAATATGTTGTAGCAGATTTTAAAATTTCTTACTCTTGCATTTTAGCCCAAACATGTAATATTGAAGAGCATGTGCATAGATTAAGCATAGATTATACTGTACCAGTTACAGTTGTTGACAACGGGTCATCGTTTATATCCCCCCGTCCTTATGTTCTGGGTAAACCGTCTCCGTCCTGAATACGGTAACCCTTATATATTTCACTGTCCCAATCACAGATATTGCACACAGACAATTTATTTTCAGTTTATTATATCCCACCCAAGTGCAGTTCCTTGTATGATTTTCGCAGCTACTGTAGCAATATTCATGAAAAAGAGAGATTAAAAATTCAGCATTTTTTTATTTTTATTCTTTTGCTTGTTTCGAATGTAATTATTATCTTAAATAAACACTGAGTTTATATACATGGATGGAATTAGAATAAAATCACTATGAACCTTTTGCTTCATTGAAATTATGCTGCAGTGACGTTGACAAAAATATAATCTTAATCAGCTTGCAAAAAAGGATTTTTGCCATTTATCGGTCGCGACAAAAATTTTAAAGACAAATTCATTATCTTCATGATTTATAAGGCACATGAAAAGAAGAAAAGAAAAAGTAAAAGGAAGAAGAATCAGACAGAAACCTTTATAACCGATAAAATTGCAGCTTAGTAATCGCTTTATTGGCACCACTAAAGGCGTAATTGGCGAGCCCAGACAAGATTTAAAATGCGGTCGAGTCTCAGCTGTCATCGAGAAAACAACGTTGTTCAAAAAGCCTCTTAATTAGTATCCACCCTATATTGCTTGTCAATACGAACTTCTTTTCCCAATTTACATTTTTACTTTTTGTTCAAGATGTTTTTAATAATAACAGTAGTAAATGTTACCTAGCAAAACACACATTTCAACTTTGATCTGTCAACACACCGCAGTCCATATCACATTCTTGTTAATATTCTATTTTATTATTTTACAAACAAATTCTTCATGCATGTGTCTTCAATTTTATAATTTTATTTGCTACTGAAATATTGGGTGTAGCTGTAGACGACATAAATGCAGTGACAACGTTAAGCAATATAATGCACAAGCATAATGATGCATAATGTACATGCAAAAATGAACTCTTTCTGTCCCTTTTTCTCTTTCTCTTTTTATCCCTCTCTCTTTCTTAATCTCAATTTGTCTCTTTCTTTCTCCTTCTCTCTTTCTCTCTCTCAGTCTTTCTCTCTTTCTCTTTCAATATATCTCTTTCTATCTCTTTCTCTCTCTATCTCCCTCACTTTATCTTTCTCTCGGTGTCTTTCTCTGTCTGTCTGTCTGTCTGTCTGTCTGTCTATCTGTCTGTCTCTCTCTCTCTCTCTCTCTCTCTCTCTCTCTCTCTCTCTCTGCAAAATGCAAAATGTTAAAAGAAAATAGTCATGTCACGATCGGGCGCGAGGTCCAGCCCCCTATATATATGTAGTGGATTATCAAAACCCCACCACTGAATCGAGCGTTCAACGTTGCTTTAAAACATTGCAACAAATTTAAGTAGCGCTTGGTGTAACACACAGATTTGGTCAGAGTGATGACTTTAGTATATTCTGGTATGAATGATCAGACGTTCTTCAAGTTAAGGACTGCTCTGTAACAAATATGGGGTTTCTGAATAAAAATACTATTTGAATTTGGACAAACATGCCAAAAATGATCCTTTTATGAATATTGTGAACCATAAATTTGCCATTTGCACCTACAATGTTTGTCTAAACCTCATGACTGCACAAAACTTAAGATTTCTGTTAAGTGTGTAATGGAAAATTTAATGATGCGATGTTTGACACAAACAGATAAATTATGTTCCAACGCCATGTAAAACTTATTCTTTGCTATCATTCTACAATACTATATGGAAACAAATTTAATAAGCGTTCTCATTTAAAAAATAAGAAACTTTTATGCTTCCATTTGGTGTATATTCATAAAAAAATCCTACATAAGCAAAATACTCTAACATATTTTTGCAGTATTAAAATTGAATCTGAAAATGCAACACTAGCTTCTTAAGTTTAACTTACAAAATACCACTTAGACGAAGTCATTGATTCTCATGTTCAAGAGACCTATTACAATTTAAATATTTGTATCTTCTGTCAAGTTTGCTTTGCCGCAACAAGCTCTAGGCTTTAACGTTTGTGTGTTGAAATACGTGACTGTTTAGTCTTTGTTCGGATGGACGAGAAAGCATGACACTGCTAAGTGACACATTCTGCGAACCGCTATGGATGCCGCATATGAGACGTTTTAAAGTGGATCTGAACTGACCATTAACAATGGAGTAAAGAAGAAAATTCATGCTAAAATTAAGTGTCTGTGCAACGTTGCTTAGCACGATAATAAAGCTCAGTACTTCCACACTACTTCCTTTCGCCTTGTAAAAAAAGTAACGTATCACTTCTGAAGGGCTTACCAATAATATAGACATAGATATTATAGCAATTAATGTGGGCGTGATATTGGCTCTGGAGGGTTGTGATCGGGTGTGTGCCCGCAATAATTTTTGTGTTTCCATTGACGTTTTTAGCTCTCTTATTAAACAGATGTTGCAAAATGTTAGTATCCCAACTGGCACAAGAAAACCAAGCACCATCGAAATGTTTGAAAACAACTTATTAAGGAACTTGTTTGTTACAGTATATCCATCAAATAACATATAGATTTGAAGGCCATCTTTATCACATCGCTTGTGATATACTTCGTATGTCCAGACATCAGGTAAATTCAGTAGTACGCACAAGCTAAAAATACTCATGATTGATATTAAAGTTATTTTAAAGCCAACAATGTGCCTGACACGTAACGGGTAACAAATCGCTATGTATCTCATTATCGCCACATGCACCGTGAACCACGTGCTTGAATGTATTAGAATATTGTTGACGCAAGTACCATAAACTTGATAAATAAAGGAGAAGCTCATTTCAGTATAAATAGCTTTTGTATAGCGAAAAAACGCTTTTGGAAGGGAACATAGACAATAACACATATCCGATAGCGCTAAGGCAAGTAGACCCATCACTGTCACGATTCCTACACGATGATCCACCGAAACACTGAATCGCTTCTCAGATAAAACGATTATGTTGATTATATTTCCTAATATCCCAAAGCCACAGAGAACCGGTTGTACGATGCAATTAATATATTGCTTAGCTATTTCGAAATCACTTTCATAGATCTGAGTGTCTGTGATGTTTTCTTGCTCGGCTGTTAAGTCAAGTAATGTATGTACTTCAACGCAATTACCGTTATATGACATTGTTGATATCTTCTATTGCTTTAAGAATTTTGCTATTTATTTTATTAGAATTTCTATTTCTAATTTCTTTTTATAAATATTTAGATTCTTTTGAAAAGATATCCACTTCCATTTAGAAAGATAATATTTACCACATCAAGCGTTTTTATTGTGAATTAAATTTGCTGTCAGAAATCTGGGCGAATCCTTTTATTCCTTGTTCAACTATGAAAGACCCAAAAACATTCAAGCACACATATTGCTGTGTAGCGTTGTGATCTTCATTCCCTGTAATATGAAATTCGCTGCTTTAAGTTTTCCCAGCTTATTATATTTTTGTTGAATATATTCATACACGTCATGTGCTTGACAAAAGTGTATATATGTTCCTATCAACATTAATTTTAATTCTATACTTTCGATTTTCATTCAGAGTTACCAGCTAGCTTTTCGCTATCTATTAAAGGTATCCGCAAGAGTAAAATCATAAGAGACAGTATATCAGTTTTATAATTTGCTGTGCCTGCCTCGAAGAATGACGTCTGCATTTTTTTGCTTCTAATGGATTCGACAGAGAAAGAGAGGAAGAGAAAGAGAGAGAACTGCGAAACCCTGGGCTGTGAGGACATTTACTACATAGCATGATAACTATTACTTGACTCATTTCATCACTCAGTAGTAACAGAAATGATAACGCAAGTGAGTCACTAAAACAACTTTATGCGCATTAATTATTAAACCCTTAATTTTCAACTAAAATCCAATGGATTACATCATAGGTGCTTTCAAAACGTAATTAATGAGTACAGATTCTGCAATCGTGATTTAAATATTCTTATTTCGTATCACAAATAATCTTTTCTTTAGATAACAGTTCAAGCTGGAGCCTTGTAAAAGCAGGCCAAACCATTATTGTAAGACGGTTTGCATAGACGGTCTGGGTAATTACTTCGCAGTTTGGGACCATACTTTGTGTTCATCACACAAATGAGTGATTTATTAATCGCAAGTGTTTCTGTTTCATGTCCTTTGGAATATGTTTTTTTATTTTTTGATAAATTTATTTTTTGTTACACCGTTAGATTAACACACTGAAGTAGAAATTCGACTGAAGTAAAGTAATTTTATTACATAGCTGCTATATTTTGTTTTACATATCTAGTAAAACTCAAACGCAGATTTTCGTTGTAGAATTTGTAAATGAGAATTTTGTAGTTTTTGTTTGTAATGTAACAGATAGTACAAGCAGAAATCTGTTGTATAACACAGCTAGGATATCATCTCTGTTTACACTGCTGTTTCGGATGATGTTCAAGATGGTCACGTTTATTTTATCCTCTTGATTTTAAGAAAAAAAAACACAATTGACAATATATTAATAAATTATAAATTAAATTAAGTATATTAATTATGCATAGACATCTCGGTTAATTTACCACAGAGTCTCACATGTTGTAACAGTAATAGTTAAATAACTGTAGGATTGGAGTGTGTAAAACCCTAAATATAGTTACTTGACAGGTTGGGTTATATATTAACTTTAAACCTTAAAATTTACAAGCGCTGTACTCGATGCTATCCCTTCATTCCTTGATATATACACTTGTATTAATTTCTCAGTCACTGCAACCAATCCATCGCTTTTGGTTCTAGATTTTGCATTTGAGTTTTCTCAGAGGTTGTTTTCTTAAACTACAAAACTGGAAAAAAAAGCTTAGAGCTACAATTTACTAGTTTCACGTCATTATAGCATGAATGATGCATTTTGTTACTTTTACATGCTGAGAAAAAAGAACGTGCTACAGACAATGCGGGCGAATTTAATCAAACCGTTCTAGTAGCAAGACATAAAAGAAAGATTTATTTAACAACATCTAAAACATGCAGTTATTCTTGCAAATGAAGCCCATAACCAGCTGATCACAAACAGTTAGTACAGCTGATACCTCAGTCGAACTGAAGAAGAGAAATAAATGATTAATTAATCTTCATAAAGTGTCAATGGACGAACTATTGGACAGTGAATTGGCGAGTTCTAAATAAATGCGAGAGACGACAAGCAGTTGGAAATACAACCCCATCGCTAAAGCTGAGACAACCTTTTATACTTCAGAAGAGAACACAGACCACAACTACTTAATCTACGCCAATCTGAAACGTGCCCGCACCTGCGTGATCCATCCCATGGGCTGCAAAACCTCTAACTGGCAAACGATTAATATATACTTGAAGAGCCACAAGAAACCATGGCATGAAATTAGCCATCACATGTTGCATAACTCTTCTGTCAGGTAACCGCATGGTACTTTGTCAGCTGTATTTAATACTCCTGGCATGTGAAACCAGTGGTCAGCATTGATCAGTGAAGGAAAATAAGCGAATTCGACATAAACACATGAAACCTCTTGGAAATGTTATATGTGTCATATAACACGTCTGTCTCATAATAATTAGCAACCTCATAAGCCATTTTAGATTAGTGGTTCGAGTACCAACAATCTAGTGTGTCAATTTTTATCAATCATTTGCAATTAACTGAAACAATCATACCGTGCTTGAGATGCACAAAATATGTTGTCACCGTAAAATATGCAAGTGACAGAAATACTCTCCAGTCCAAGAAAACTGTCCAAGCGTTGTTCTAATTTAGGTTTAATATACTCGAGAATTTAACATACCCGATCCAGCCTGGTCCCACAAGGCACAAGTTTTGACGAAGACACTGGCAAACCAAAACGAAAGAAGCTGTAAAATTTTATTCATGGGAGCCGCATATATGTTAAAGAGGCCGATTTATTATCGGGTGCATAAGGTAGTTGTTCAAGGCCTTTTAAGTCATCATACAAATCAAAGCTTTGACTTATAATCTATATCATTCATCATATATTGCAGCCGTTGTAACTTATTAATTCATATTCTTTAAAAATAGTCATCGATTTATTATTGAAAGAAATTGACAACTAGTGCTACTTCATAGACATACCAAAATAGCAAGGCTTCACTACAAATATTTTAAGAGAGATATAGTTGGCTGGCGCAGTTTACCCAGGCGTGTATTTATGTAAAAAAAAACTCTTGCTAGGGGAGATTTCCAATATGCGTTCAAAGAAAAAAACGGCATAGAAAGTATTACATGACTCGGTTATAAATGTGCCTTCACATTTATCATAACGTTGTTGTCGCTCAGCAGAAAACGTCACTTTTCCTTCTGCAAAATATGCCTTGATTATCTCAGAGTAATGCAAAAAATCTGATATGCAAGGAATTATATAAGATTACGATTCTGCAAGTAATTACCTAGCCCCTCGTATAGTTGGTTATTATCTGTTTTATTTACAAGTATGCTTTTATTTACATTAACTTCTA
Source organism: Protula sp. h YS-2021 (assembly GCA_949752745.1). Taxonomy (NCBI): domain Eukaryota; kingdom Metazoa; phylum Annelida; class Polychaeta; order Sabellida; family Serpulidae; genus Protula; species Protula sp. h YS-2021. The sequence continues at coordinate 64,071,410 of OX457031.1, read as the reverse complement.
CTCCGTAATGCATTAAAGTTGATTTTATGCTTTTTCAACAAATATTTTAACTGGTGCATAAAAGAACTTATAGAGCTAAAATTATTAACATTTGACAAGCCTTTGACTTGCACGGGTTATATGAATTTGTGCGAGCAGCCGTTCGTCCTTTTTTTCTTGACAGTTTTTCCGATTTTTTTGTGTCTTCTTCTCTGACACTATGCCCCCTAGGACCACGAAACTTGAGACTTATGAAGAGCTTTATCTGAACGTGTGTATGTCACTTTTTATTTTGTCTTCAATTTCGTTTTCTTTGCTAAAACGTCATGTGAAAAGAGTGTATTTTTGCAAGTAAATGCAGAGCATTTAACGTACAGCACAGAACACAGTTGCTGGGCTTTGTGCGAGCTCTCACTGCGTAAATAGATAATACGGCGTATGCCTGCTCATTCAATAAAACCTTAAGTCAACAAAAACCAAACACTGCTCGGCTTATAAGACGCATTCAAGCTGTGTTGTTTGCAAGATATTATTCAAGAAATAACCCATTGAAGGAAGTATTTTGCGTTTTAATTTTTGTCGAGTGTTTAACATTTCGCGAGCGAAATAAGGTTCTAGTTTCAATTGTCTCTTAGCTATTGTACCAGCAAGTGAACTTAATGTGCATGGCAGAACATTGCTGTTTGTTGTTGTGGTTGTTTTTGTTTTGTGCTGATAAATAGACCACGAATTACAGCATGGACCTGGACAGAAACATGAAGCCATTTGACAGATTGAAATGCAGCAAATATTCGTCAAGTGGTCCAATGCGAATCCCTGTTGACACCTCTGCTCATATAAAATTGCTAGAATGAATTGGTAAAAAGCTTGTTCCTATGCATTGCTTGTCGCTAAAGCAATTTCCAGGGCATAGAACCTTTTCATACCGCAGCTATCTTAAGACAGCTTTAAGATTCAATATCACTGCTAGATAAGAATAAATATCCTTTCTTTATTATTTAATTAGTTAGCTACTTTGCAGTAAGGTAAATCAAGTCAATCCTGCAACCATAAGGGATTATCTGTTCATAAATGATGCTGGAAAATAGCGTGTAATGCTAGAAACAATTCAATATGATTAGTATCACATCCTCATTTTCTTCATTTTAGTTTTTTATTCCTTTTTTCCTAAAATCTTCAGGAATATCCGTTAGTACCGAAATAAATGAAACCTGTGTCTCTCGGAAGACTTATATACCACTGCCACAATAGCCATCTGTACAACTGCACAAAACATCAAGCGATAGAAGCTTTCACAAAACTCTATTAGAAATAATACGAAATCTACTCATTGTGTACTTTGTTTCTTGCTTACTTAGAATCTGAAGAGCCTGAGCTACAGTGCTTGCAGTGAAAAATCCACATTTTAAGGTTAATCTACTTCCTGTTGAGTAGAAAAATCTCGTTAATTACAATGTGAAACACATTAAATATCAAACCAGTGCCTTGACAGCTATTTGTTTACTTAATGGAATTTTTGCTTGTCTATTTGTAGGCCAAGCATTTGAAAGCTTTAGATAAAACTGAGAAGCCGTCAACACAGGTTCTGATATACTGCATGCAGTATAAATAATAGACGAGCATACGGGCACTCTTCTCAGTTGAATTTGTATAGAGGCAAATATATTGCAGTCTTCTCCCGCAGCCAACAAATCCTTATCACCGCTTCACTGTTGGCTTAAAGTTTGTATTAATATCAAATACTAAGTAGAAAGCTTAAAATATATCACAACGATGACCAAAAATCTCACTGGGTGATAAGTTTGAATTCTGCGACTGGTTATCTTACACACTACACTCGCGTTGCTTAATCAGTCTGAGCAGCATTAAATACTCCGCTTATCATCTTACTCACAATCTGTACCCTGGAATTTCTAGAACCTATTCCAAACCGGAACCTTGGATTACTAGACAATCACACTGACATACTAAGCCACATACTAAGCAACTTCAAGACTTTTGAATTAATTTATTTTGAATTAATGAATTTTTCGTCTGTGAACGTATGGAGAGAATACGGGCTCGAAGAATGAAAATGTATCTATAGTGCACTAAAATTAAATCATCTAATATGCTAAAATATAGTGCATTGCAGTGCATTGTATTGTAAGCACTAGGAGTCTTCTGGAAACCGTTTTGAGAAAAAAAGTTGACCGCAATTTGACCTTGACCTTGACAACAGAGGTCACAAATTGTGAATTCACCGAAATCTTTCATCCGCTACACTTGTGTGAAATTTTGCCTTCCTCTCTCAAATAATCTAGGGAGAGCTATTTTAAACCATCCAACGGGAAAAAAGAAAAGAAAAAATGAAAAGAAGACAGAACTTCAAGGAAACTATAAACTTATACAGAGCTACAAACGAAGTTTACAAGTGTGAACTACTGAAATCTACTTTAAATTCAATAAAATGCTGGATCTATTCCACTTGCAAAAATATCTAAAACCAGCTTTCAAGAGAAGCATCATCCTCGTAGCATCAAAGACAGTACATAATATGTAGTCATCGTTAGCAGCTTTTTTCTGCCTGTTTTAGCATGCATTTACAAATATTTTATCCGAGATTTTACGCAAACAAAGTACATCTTTTAGATTAAAATCATAATTTTTGAAATCATTGTGTCTATGTAGTCCATATAATGTATTCCATGTCGTCTGTTTGATTGTCAATTAGAGGCCTTTACACATTAGACAAGCCATTTCAATGGTAATAATAACATTAATAGATGTAATGGTATTCTACATTTATTAGGGAGTTATTGATATTAAGAATTAATTTATGATCTTAAAAATTAATTTTCTGAGATCAGGAATTAATTTTTGCTCTCTGTAATTATATTTTTGATATCTCCGAATATATTCTTGATCTCAAAAAATGATTCTCGATATGAATAAATATGTAGAGATTAAAAAAAATTATTGATATCAAAATGACTTAAAGATGTCTAAAACTGATTTTTGAGTTCAAAAAGTATTTTTATCCGTGTTACCAGAAAGACCTATGAGTGGTTTGTTGCTAAGACTCAAGGTGTACTTTAACTCTGCACTAGAGAGTTCCTCTGTGACATTAATTTGATGCCATTTAAATAACATGCACATTTTGAGAGATATCTTAATGACTTTCCATCATAGTTTGTTTTGGATAACTGAACCACATAAGAAAGAAAATTAACGAAACGAGTTAAATGTTGCATAGTGTTATAATGTCGCTGACATATGCTACTGCTTAAAAATTAATAAATGTAATGGTATAACTATGCAGACATCAATAATAAGGTTATATTATTACTTATCCAAATAAAATACAATGACCCATTAAAACAACCGGAAACACACGCGTTCGAAACACAGGCATGTTTCTGGCTTCTCTATCCAAGAGCAATCAATACTGTATGCAGCTACACCAATTCTGAAGGAGATTTCCAACAGTGCGAAATACTGTCTTATGCTTGAGACCTGTTATTCTGTGTGCTCGTTGTACTATTTGTGCAATCAATATTATATACACAGGAGCACTAGCCCCTAATTCCATGTTTTCTTTGTGGTAGAGGTTTACATTGACAATGTTTATCTAGTACTATGGATTATTCTGTGAATAGAACTGGTAATGTAAACAGAAAATTTTGCAACGGGAATAATCCAGCTGTTGAGCATGTGATAAAATTTATCACATTAATGTTTGTCTAAAACACAAGTCTTCTTATTTTACTGATTAAAAGGTAAGGTTTAAAAATTCATTTTATATTTACTGTAAGATGATGTTTAAATTCGTTTTCTTGAAAGTGTGTTATTGGAAAGAATCATTTTGTATAAAAGAGTCATAGGCTCATCGCTGTAAGATTATAACTTAACATCCGGTGAAAGGCTAACCTCAATTAACCAAGACAGAAAACTAACCATATTAATGGTAAAGGTAGAATATATGGTCTATTCCTAACCAGAGCAGGGTTTAGAACTACTATCGAGATACATAACGTAGCATTAGTCACACTTATTCTGAAATCTGCATTACAAGAAGTAAATAAACAGACAATTGGCTCCCACATCTTAATTATAAAGTAATCATGCAAAAAAAAGGAACTAAATATTAGTGAGCAGTAAGCATTGATTGATCTTTGACCTCTTCCGACCACTTCTCTTTTGCCACGTCAAACAACATCGCTACATAATTTGCCTTCACGACTAGGACATTATATACTTTGTCGGACAATTTCAATAATAATCCAAGGATAATAACAAGAAATAGGAATTGAGAAAGGAAGCACCGTCGGTGGGGTCACCGTCGTACTTCTGCTGCGTTGATTTTGTGCTGCTGTTTCGAGTCAAAAAACGTGTATGACCACCTAATGTCTACTTCAAAATGCCGCATAAATTTGTATGATTTTAGTAGTTTGATGATAGTTATGTGTATGACTGAGACCTACAGGTATTAATCATCATCTATTTCTATTAAGTTTTCAAATATTTATGCACAATAATCCTAGCGGTTTTCATTTTGAATGTGGATGTAAAGTGTATAGAATAGAGAAGTTTTGTTCTTTATTAGCGAGATTTATAAAATAATATTCGTTGGCAAACTAAGATCATTGCCCCGAACTGCACACTTCTAAACAGGGCATCTCCGGAGTGTGTTATTAGATGTAGAACTGTATGTAAGTACGCTATGATGAAATGACACGAGGCACATTATAATAACTAGTCTTCTTGGTGGAACCTCTCGATCAATCGGTTTGATTTTGTGAGTGTGCTGCTAAATTCAACCGCTCTTCCAGTGGTTAAATTCAAATCGCTATATAAATATAGTCGAAAACAGGTTATTTCCCAGATAGCTTAAGATAAGAACTCCTAAACTTTAACCTCAGTCATATTTCTGCTACTGATGTTGTCTACTCTGGAAATTTAGTCTCAGAAATATTTTTTTTACTTCAAATGCAATTAACATGTGTAAAACTCACCTAGTACAAATCCATATCCAAATAAAAGTACGTCCCTGTATCAGAGATATACCTTCTCCCTTTTCAAACAACCACATATTAAAAAGAACAGCCAGAGGGTAACTTTATCCGGCTGAACATTTGGCAAGCTCTATCATTGTATCCAGAAAGGATAGTAGGCACATGATAGCAAGTAGTAGGCATATGTGTTTTGGCTACCCTGAACTTAATAAATTATCGAAAACTTTTCAGACATTTTCTCCTTCCTCAACAACAATAAAATATGCTCTTGCTTCGCTATCGTTATTGCCAAGGCAAACGATGGTGCGCTGAGTTCTTTGTCCCCTCGAATGCCATCATTTTACTGAACAAAAACTCAGCGAACTCTACGAAGGTAGACCCATCTCCGCTCAAAGGCGCACATTATGCAAAACTCTCAAAAGCGCCATTCTTAAGAATCTGCATTACCATATTCCTATGTACTGTAAAATCGGAGGGCAGCTTAAACGCTTTTGCCGCAGTTCTAATCCAAGAGTATCCTGAAGACGAAAGAGCTGTATATGTTCCAAAACATCTTATCTAGTATAAATGGCCATGCGCGGAATGTGCGTAATGTAATGTGACTACTGTTCTTGATATTGCTGACCTTGTGTTATAGCCATCTGGAAAACAAGTCAAGTCAACAAGATCCAGAGACACTGATTTAATGATTTTATATATATATATATATATATATATATATATATATATATATATATATATATGTATGTGTGTGTGTGTGTGTGTGTGTGTGTGTGTGTGTGGGTGTGTGTGTGTGAGTGTGTGTGTGTGTGTGTGTGAAATAATACCCAATTTTATTGTGTTAAGGTAAAGGCAGAACATTATCACAGCTAGAAGCTATGTCTGGAAACGATGCAGGTGCACAATCGCAATCACAAAATGGTTTTGGGTTTAGTATACAATACTTAAAAACTCTACCTGGCATGCTAAAGATTGGAGAGCTGGTAAGTTTTAAGGAGACATATCAAATGCTTAAAATATTCATTTTGAACAGAGAAAGTATTGTTAATAATATGTTATTATTATATTAACAGCAATTTGTGTGTGCCATTGTACAGCTTTTTAAGTTTCAACTGGGAAAATTGGGACCTCAAATCGATAAAAGTAGGCCATAACTACGAGAAAAATTATGTAAAACAACGTTGAATATGCATTATTGATATAGATGGAAAGATGTCGTACATTCGCAAAACATTTGGTATCAGATAAAATAAAGTGATGCATTTGAACAAATAGATTAAACGAAATAAACAAAGAAGTGTGACACTGACAAAAGTCTTTCAGGAAATTTTTTTCCGGAAAAGGGGGCACTCCTTTTTACGTGTGTTAAGATAGATGTTCAAAATCGCAGTGAAAGAGGATCATTTGGAGGAAAGA